>PVIR01002071.1:0-84849 GCA_004026965.1 Petromus typicus
CTATTGGCCCTGCTGCTAAAATGTCCCTGAGATCTGCAGTCACCTTGTGCAGACCATAAGCTTCTCTCCTGTATCTCCTCTGGTGGTAGCTTCCTAACTGACCTCCCTGTCCCACACTTGCCTGTTCATAATGTATTGGCCACAGAACAGCTAGAAGGGCTTCAATCCCATTCTATGTAGCAAAAGACTCATAAATATTATGACTGAATTGTTGAAGTAGTGAGTAGTGATGTTGGTAATAAAGTATAGGGGTAGGGACTACCAAGAGAGATTGAGACACCCTGGATTGTAAGAAGGTCTCGATTCACTGTGTATCATTCTCATTTTACTTAAAAATCCAAGCATATTTGTCTCCTACTCACTGGCCAGCTGTGAATGCTTCAAGGTTTACCCAGAGACGTTTCCACTGACAGCCACTCAAGGATTATCCTTGGCTACTTAGAGCCTAAACAGCTGCCCAGGTTTAATTAATATCCTCCAATCATATCTGGAAGTGAGCCAGTTTCTGAGAAAGATGTGCAAATGAAAGGAAGATCTCCGACTCCCTTCACAGGTCATCTGTCCAGGTTCACTAGGACAGGTGACTCTACGTTCCCTGGTGACTTGGGTGGTACTTCCGTGCTGCCCTGTCTCCAGTCCAGCCTCAGTGATTCTGTGGCCAATTGACTTGCTGGCATTCGTCTTGCAAGGTGATCCTAGATTTGATTCCATGAAGTTTGGGCTCATGATTTTTAAGCATTGTGCATGTGTTCCTAAAGAGCCCCCACAAAGCAGTAAGAAAAACCGCACTGATTGTTTTGGTATGAAACATCACAACTCATTTGAGGAGATCATCAAATAATGACAAGGATTCAGAGGGGGCTTACTCTCTGATCCACCTGGAGTTTCAAATGCCAATTATCATTATTTCTTGGATTCCCTTAGTCCTGATAGAAAACAGGGCATCAGAAATGATCATTTTATGAAGAGACTGCTATTAAAAGCACATTAATAATCTATAGTGGGTAGAGCATATGCCTTTTAGAAAGGATTTGCAGCTTGCTTCTCTGTGGTAAAGACACAGGACTTCTCCAACCTAATTACAAAGCAATCAAACAATTTAATTAATCTGGAAATCACTTTTTTAACAATAACTGCCTCTAAAATGAGGCACCCTGTGTAGTACTGTTAGGTAAAGGATGGTTTTGCTATGCTACTTGTGTGTGAGCCCTGCTGCCACCCCACGGGGATCATGGAGTTAATTACCTACCCGCTGCCCAACCACTGCTAGGGTTTCTTTCCCGGGTTAGACACATCAACTGCGATACCAGCGGTCAATAAAGTGTCCAAGCACTCAAACATCTAGGAGCCAGCAAATCCCCGGAGCAGCAGGATTTGAGTTATAAGCAAGTGCTGCACATATGGGCAGAGAATTAACTGGCAGCAGTTTTCATTTGAGAGTCTCTCAGGTATTGCTTTGCAGATGGGTGGATGAATTCGAAAAGCAGCGCTGTGAAGAGTGAAGGTCATGTGTAGGACTTTGCTTTCCATCCGTCATGCTCTCTCATCCCGAGAAGCCCTGTGCATGTGTGCGGCAGTCAGGGCCTCCTCTCCCAGTTCAGAATAGAGAGAGAGCATGCTTTTAGCATTTGATCTGCTCTAAATTAGCAGCATTTTGATCACTTCATAGCAAAAAACAGTGTCGCTAAACCTTCAGAGACCCCGTGGAAATCAATGTTTATCTCAAGTAAGAACAAAGACTTCAAAGATTGACTTCTACATATCGAATCGGATAATCTTACCATCTCTCCCTAAAGAAAATTGAAGGACACTGGAGTCTGCATCACACTCACTCCTTACCCTTTTCTCCCGTCACCATCAGGATGTGCTTTTCTGCTAGGATTCCCTTTGAGTGGGTAGTCGTCCTGTTTCCTCTGCGATGCCACACTGGAGACGGCAGCCACTTTCAGTGCAGACTTTTTAATCCTTTGTTTCTTACCCATCACCAGTTACACTCGATCCCACCAGAGTTATCCTTCCAAGGGCCTTGCACATCGGATCTAGCTTAGCGCCTCCTGCTCTGATGCTGCTGTGTAGACCTTCATGAGGTGCTCTCAGACAATGTTAAAACCTCTGATAGGGTTTGCCGCTACTTAGTGCCAATGGACATAGTTCAAGCTCAGTGGTTTCGCCAGTCTAGATTCTCTCCAGCTGAGCAACTATTTTATCTGTCCAACAGTGTGAGTTGTTTCTTAGCCTCCTCCAGGACCCCGTCTATTCTTGTTTTATCTAAAGCTTACTGAACTGCTCCCAGATTGAGCTGTAGTCTCTCGTCCTTCGGTGGTCCTAGCCCACTTCTCTCTCTCTTATTATTCTCTAACATCCTATGTTGCTGAGGAGCCTTAATGATACATATATAATAACGCAGCCCATAACAGGGTCTTCCCTGCATTCTTCCCTTTTTTTTCAGCAAATCCTATTGGCTGCACTGCCAAAATATCGACAGACCCCATACACAGTGGCTGTCCCGTCAAGTCATAGCACTTTGCCATATACTGCGGCCATCCTAGTTTGTGAAAGTTTGTTCTGATGTTCATACTGTTGAGAAATCACCTAGAAATGCACCTCAGAACACATCTCCTTAAATTACCACACCATTTTGTGTATATGCATATGTGTATATATTTTCAAGCAGTCATCAAAGTGCTAAATCAATTATTACAGTGAAAGACATGTTGCCACTAATCCCTCTTGAGAATATTCCCCTTCATTCACTCCTGTCCACTTCGGAAGCTGTTCTGGAAGTCTGCTTTTGTGAAGGTCATTATGCGTGCGATGATAATTATGGTGACTCCTATGGCTGAGTGGCATACCTAAAGGAAAGGTATGCTCACAGAAGCATTAGGGCATGTCCTTGTTCCCTGTACTCACTGAATCTGGTACCACTGCCTTTTGGCTCTTCTCTCATGTCAAAATGAAAGGTAAATATTTTGAATCAACTCGGGACATCGAGGCAGCCATGACAATGCAACCAAAGACAGTAAGCCCTTTAATTCTGTATGAAAAAAAGAACAATTAAGATAATGCGAACCTCTCTATAGTCTTAAAGTTGAAGATGTGAGAATTTTGAATTGGTTTTACAGCATTGTATGAGTAGGTGAACTGAAACTGAAGAAAATAATACAATTAATACACTTAAGGAGCAAAGATGAGAGATAGTCAGTGGCAGCCTTGATTTGTTTGGTAAGAGCAGTTAGCTTAGCCTGCTTCTGTGTCTCTGCCCATCAAAGCTCAGGGTGATGGGATATGATGTATTGTATTTATGTATTATAAAATATTATGTGGCTTCCTGGGGATACTCAGTAAAACCTCTCAAAGGGAAAAGCGATTCTAACTTAATGCCTCCATTCTCTCCCCCTCCAGATTTTTAAAAACATTTACTGACCTCTCCAAAATTTATAGTAGGTATCACTTGAATTTGCAGATATGGTACAGTATTTTCCTTACAAAAAAACACAAGCTAGGGTTGGGGAGTGGCACTCTGCCTGCCTCAAAGGGGTACATTCCTGAATTTGATCCCCAGGACCAAAAAGAAAAAAAGAAACACCAAAAAAACACAAGCTAAGAACTTATGGCAGGTGTCCTTGGTTTTATTATTTCATTCTAAATGAGGGAGGTAGCAGGGATTTTTTTTCTCAAAATTTGTCATCAAATTAACATCTGTTTTGTTACTCCAAACAATTTACTGCTAATATATACTTTGTGGTTTGTGAGTGAGGTGAATATTTTTTTCCGAAATAAAATACAGACAGAGGGTTCTGGCATAAGAGTGTTTCTTTAGAAAGCAAGTTTTTTTAGCCTTCTTAAAATTATCAAGAGTTTTAAAGGAATATGAAATGTAATAGTGTAATGGAAAACATTGTGATTAATATCCCTTGAACTCCTCCGGCTGGCTTCCAACACACAGCGATCTTATTGTTTTGGCTCCTTTCTGAAGCAATTCTGGAAGAAACTCTTTCTTGTCTTTAGTTGCACTGTTGTCAGTCAGGATGTCCTGGATCAATTCAACATGCTTACTTTTCATAGTCATTTTGACTTTGGGGAAGAGGTAGAAGACTCCTGGCGCCAGCTGTGGAGAATGAGGTGGAGGACCCACTGTCGTGTTTTTAACAAGCCTGCTTTTCCACCGAGTGACAAGAGGCAGCAACCCGTCCATTGCATTTTTATCCGACCTTGTAATGACATTCATGATAAAGAACTTCCTAAGCCACTTCAGAAAGAATATGACAGAATGAGGGTGTTTGAAGCCAAGGGAGTGTTTGGAGGAGGAGTCATGGCAGTGTGTCTCATACTATAATAATTTTTTAATGTAAACATTCACCATATATTTTTGACCACTCCTTAAGTGAGGAGTCAAAAATGAAGGCTGCTGAGAGTAGTAGAAATAACAATTTAGCAGTGTAGATAAATAGACAAAATGAATCCTTGTTTACTGGATGAAAAAACAAAATCCTTTTCTCCAAGGGCTCCAGGAAGACCAGATGCAAAGGCGTGATAAATTTCATTGCAGCAGGGGAAGAGTGTTTGTTGATGCTCCCTCCATAAAGAATCTAGGCTTCTCAGCACTTCCATTGAACTGCTTTGATTGTGCTGTCTGTCATAAAGTTAATGGCATCTGTTGAAGACATCACTGTAAAAATTTGCAACCTTAAGTTAATTGAAAAATTTCACTAGGGATGTAGCCACTTCAGAAGTCCTCAAGGTAGCACTAAACTTCTCCTTAATGTGTTAGTCTATTCATTTTTTGCACAATGATAAATTGTTTACAGCCAGGTACCGACTGTAAAATGAAATCTTGTATTCCTCTAGCTGATTACAGTTGTCCCTTTCACTAAGAAGCCAGTACTGTGGCAACTGGCTTGCTGTCAGTGATGAGACGCGTCTTCCTGGTTTATTTTCCACTTGTCAGGAACGCACAGCATTGCTCTGCAGCCTTTCCCCACCTCCTGACTGAAGCCAGCCACGGGCCCACACGCAGTCCTCAGACAATTCCGCCAATCTAATTAAACATGCAGGGGGGGCCCGGGCGGTCTGGAGTGTCTTGAACTTGCCCTCGCCAGCTGCCTGCCAAGCTTTCACAATGATCGGCAGCAGGTTGAGTGGGCTGATGGGGAAAGTAACAAGCCCCGGAGGAGCTGCCCTCCTTCCGCTAGCAATCAGCGCTCCACTCTGCCTCCCAAGGACTTGAGGAGCCCCCGTGGCCAGTGTCTGAGTTGCTGTAGCTTTTAGAGGATGCCTGGCCAGCGGTCCATAGCTCCGCAGCAGAGACTGTTGAGGAAAATATGGAGCAGGGATCATCCTGCTGGCCGCTCCAGAGATGCAAGGACAAATCTGGCTCTTTTCAGAAAGAGGTCCAGATGGCTGGTTTCTTCCTTGTATTTTATGATTATTTTTGACATATTTCTCTGTATGTGAGAGAGAGACAGGCCTAGAGAGAAAGAGTCAGAGAGGCAGTCAGAGCGAGAGACAAATGAGAGAGACCCCAGGAACTGAACACAGGGAGCACTGAACTGTGTCACCACAAGTTTTTATTTTGAGACACTCTCACAGGACAGACTGACCTCAAACTTAACATCCTCTTACTTCAGCCTCACCAGTACTAGGATTACAATTATGCACTGACACACCTTGGCCACATCTGCCATCTGAATGTCCACTTTGTCATAGAAGCATTTATTTGTGAGACCTCAGATTTTTTTTTTTTTTTGACTGTTTCCTGCAAACAGAAAGTACCTCCCAGTTAAAGTATCTGCTTACCCAACCGTCCTCTTCTTTGAATTACTAGCATATGGGAAGGATCATACCCAAGCTATTTGTATATTTGTTATTCTAGAAGGCTGACATACTTAAGTTACTAAAGATTCAGAAGACTATGGGCTGGTGATCTGAGTGCATCTGTGTATTCATGTGTCTTGCACACATGAAAGCTGTGCTGGAATTTGCCCCTCCCCCTCCAAATCTCTGCTCAAGTAAAACTAAAACACTGGAAGAGGAAGAAGACATTTTGAGAGATACAAAGAAACTTACTACTCAGGAGAAAATTGTAGACATAGTTCACGCTACAAAACCAAAATCATATTGTACTTATTTTCTCTTTTCTCCCTACAGGAAACAGCCCTCAAGATACTCCAAGAAATTTCTCCCCTAGTGCCTCAGCCCATTTTTCATTTGCACGGAGGTAAGGACTCACGATGGGGTAATAGTATGACATGGCCTGTCCCGCTGTCCTGCCCCTGTCCTGCTCCTAACCATTTTCCTATCATCTGTCTTGTGAGGTCCTAGTATTTATCACATAGAGGCCTTCTTTGAAGATCCTCTGACCAAAAGACTCAGGTGTCTGCTGCTTTAACAGTTTTAATAATGACCTCTGGGGTACGTTAGAGTTCTGAGTCTCTCTCTTGGTCCTTCTGTAGGTAGAGACGTCCCAGCAAGGGCAGTGAAGTTCCCTTCTGTCTTTTCTCCCCTCCTAGTCACATGCCTTGTATGCCATAGTGTCTGCGTGGTTGGTTCTCAACGGATTTTTTTTTTTTCCTAAATTATCTGAGCTGATATAATGGAAGCTCAGTTCATCTGTAGCGTGGTAAAATTTGTTGTTGAAATACATTTTACAGAAATTACCTTATTGGGGGGTCACAAGGTAAAAACTGAGATGCCTCAGTATTTGGGAACATCAAGCCTTCCTTTTAGTGATTTCCCCTCAAAAAACACATACTTGGTCTGTAGAAGGTTTTGTGTTCTCTTTATTGTATTTAGATGAGGCACCAAAGAGTGAAGAGCTATGTCTTCTCTCTGGGCACTGCATGCAGGGCGGGGGTTCTTGCTCAGACTGACTGACCGTCCGGTCTCTTCAGGGACCATCTTCTTTGTGGTTCCGCTCCGGCAGGAGAGTGTGCCATGTTTCCATGTTTCATACATGGAATCCTTGTGCTTCACCAGTCAGATTCCCACATTTGCCTTTACCTCTGTCCCTCTCACCTCTGACATACACACCTCGTCCTCTCCGACCCAAGAAAAACAGAGAAAGCAGAACACACCTCCAGTCGGACCTCTGCATGTTCTGGATACACTTGCTTTGTGGTGTGGGTGGCCTAGATCTTTGCTCAATTTTCAACAAAAACTCAACGTTTTCCTGAAGCAGATTAATGTAACACTTAGCAAAAGGCACAGAGGTACATTTTTAAAAATGTGTTCTTACACATGGTAATAATCAGCAAAACCTAAAGTATTTTCACTGTTGTCACCAAACAATATATTTTATTTTATAAAATCCAGAGAGAAGATAGGCATTTTTCAGAATTCTGTATAATTAAGATTCCAATATAAGCCCCAAGCCCAAAAGGGATGTTCTTTCATTAATTTAGTCATTTCCTGTCATGTGCCAAATGCCTTTGTATAGTCACACTGTGAGGAAGGTACAAGACAGATCAGGATAATATCTCCAAAGAGCTTATTAAGATCCATACCCCCGAGCCCTCCCCAATTCATATTTTTAGTTCCTCATGCTGAGTACAATAAAGAAAATATGAAAATACTCGGAGAAAGTCTGCTTGTCCAGTGAATATTAATTTATAGATTGCTACTATTCCAAGTGGGGAGAGAACCTTTAGCAATCGATAAACAAGTACTCACCATAGTCTTTTACACATCTCTTTTTAAAGATGAATGCATTTAAAATAAGAAAAATGCAAATCACATTATTACCATGTATTTAAAACACGACAGAAATTATAGTCTTTCAATCTTGCCAGATTTATAAAAATGAAGAGAATCTAATAATTAAGTGGCTGAATGCAGGACAGATGAATCTGGTTTCTCTGTGCTATGAAAAATATACAAACCCCCAAGCACGTTAATTTTTGACAAATAAACCGTAAAGCGTGACAGGAGATTATCACTGGAGACCTCCAGTTCATTTTGCCTGAACTCCAGCTGGAACTCCCTCCACACTCTTCAGAAAGTATTAATTTAGATTAGGACATGAGCAATCATCTTTTTTAAACTTGTATTCAAGTAAACAGAACCCTGTGTTCATTATAAAAATTCAAATTGGCATTTTATATTCAACATCTGGGAGTCTTTGCCTTCTATTCTTGAGCTGATTTTAATTTAGGAACCGTGGAGAGCCTATCCAGGAGTCTTTCATTTGCTGTGAATTTCTGAGCTTTTAAGCATAAATACCATTTTGAGACCCTCACAGTTTAATGTTTTGTAAGTTTAGTCCAAGGGAGGAAATACCGGCCTATCTTTAAAATTATTCCTGTGTAAAAGATGAGGGTCAGTCCTATGTATCTCTTCTTACATGGTGACCATACAGTCCCTGTAGACACTCTCTGTCAAGTAGAAGTCAAATTCCAGGCTATAGGGCCAGGGATTTAGCTCAGTGGTTTCAGCGCCTGCCTTGCAAGTGCAGGGTCCCAGGTTCAATCCCCAGTAACCACATACCACAGTGCTGGGTGTAGTGGTTCATGCCTGTAATCCCAGAACTCAGGAGGCAGAGGCAGGAGGATTGCTGTGAGTTCAAGGCTCACCTTGGCTACATGGTGGGCTCAGGGCCATCCTGAATTGCAAAGTGAGACCCTGTCTCAAAGAAAAAAAATTACAGGTTATAAAGTATGATGATACCTTTGCTTTTCATGGTTCTTAATACAAATTTGAGACTAAAGGTTTTAATTTAATTTTAAAATGAACTTCTAAAGGACAGAAATGAGCATCACAGTGTCACCGATTTTATCTGAAGAAAGGCAACATGTTCATGTTGCTCATTATAATACAGATTGAGCTTCTTGAATCAGAAAATTCAAAATCCATAATGTTCCAAAATCTGAACTGTTTTGGGCCGGGGATTTAGCTCAGTGGTTTTGGCACCTGTCTTGCAAGTGCAAGGACCCGGGTTCCATCCCTGGAAACGACATACCATACTGGGTGTGGAGACTCACACCCACCAGCAACCAGTACCACATACCACAGTGCCAGGAGTGGTGGCTCACTCCTGTAATCCCAGCACTCAGGAGGCATAGGCAGGAGGATTGCTGTGATATGAGTTTGAGGCTGAGCTCAGGGCCAGCCTGAACCACAAAGCGAGACCCTGTCTCAAAAACCTAAAAAAAAAAAAAAAAAAAAAAACCCCAAATCTGAACTGTTTTGAGCACTATTACATTTTTTTATGAATAGCAACTTCATGCTGAAAAACATTTCAGGCTTTGTCTTGCAAGCACAAGGGCCCGGGTTGAATCCCTGGTAACCACGTACAATACTGGGTGTGGAGAATCACACCCAGCAGCAATCACATACCACAGTGCCGGGTGTGGTGGCTCACTCCTGTAATCCCAGCACTTGGGAGGCAGAGGCAGGAGGATTGCTGTGATGTGAGTTTGAGGCTGAGCTCAGGGCCAGCCTGAACCACAAAGCGAGACTCTGTCTCAAAAAAAAAAAAAAAAAAAATTCAGGCTTTAGATTCACAGAGCACAGGTCCTCAACTAGTAAGGTCTATCCATATACTCCAAAAGAAAAAGATACCTAGATGGGGAGCACTTTTAGTCCTAAGTAGAAGGGATGCTCAGCCTGTACTGATTTGTAGTCCATCTGACTCTGGAGTTACTGTTTTCTTGCACGGCTGGTAAGATGAAGGTAATGTCTCACCTGTCCAAGAAGTGTCTGAGGTTTATATATTATAAATTGCTTTCACTTTAATTGGAGAACTAGTGCTCTTGAACAAAGTGCATAGATCTCTAATCACCTACGTGTTATTTGGAAGGTTAAATACCAGAACACCAGAATTTGCCACAAGCAACTCAGTGGAGCAGGTTTGCCTGCCAGGTTGTGGTCACTATTATTTTGTTGAGCGCTGCCGCCTACAGCATCCCACTAGTGACTGTGGCCTCTCCTTCCGTGGACTTCTTTCCACAATTCTCGTGGTTGAATTGTAATATTGGAACCAGAACTGTGGGGTGAATTTTGTGAGCAGAATCGTGGAAAGAATTAAGCTTATGAGTGGAGGCACCACTGTAATCTTTCAGAATTCTTTCTAGAATAGACTTTAATTTGTTACATTATATCTGCATAGTTCAATTTGTTCCATCCTTTGCTAGAATATACAATGTATTATGCCTGGTGACTGTAACAATTAAACAAAAATGAGGAAATCTGTTTCCTCTTCCTACATTTATAATAGCCAAATTGATATGAAGAGCTTTTCATTTTTCCTTTTTTATGTACCATATAATCTGAATTTTTGTAGGTAGCGTTGAAATCATTTTACCAATTTCTTTGTATCCTGTGTTCCCATCAGATGTTTTCCCCTTATTTGTCATTTAATATAACTGAGATTTCCACCCACAAGGAAGATCTATTTTTTAAAAAAAAGAAAGAAAAGCCCTGTTGCTTTGGTGAGGATGTAGTTTTGTCTTTGGTTAACATTTTCTTGGTAGCTACTGCAAAGAAACAACAGACTCCAAACTGCACTTGTGTGATAGCTCTCTTGAAAAAGATGCATATGCATGTGCTCTCATATGTGCTGCATATAGCATATAGAGTGACTTCTGATGTGCAGTTGTCATGGTAATGAAAATGCAATGGTCCTTTTGCTCCACTTAAGTAAACAGACATGGAGAGCTTAGGAAATTTGATAAGACATAAATTATTTCTGGTTAATAGTTGTACAGAGCACTGAACACATTCTTGCTTAAACACCTTCTAGTCGTGTGTCTTCTGGACTCAGTAAATGTAATGTATGCTTTATAACTAATAAGGACAGGTCTCTTGGGATGTTCATCCATCTGAAATATGATATCAGAGGGGAAGGAGAGTTAATAAATCACAAAACAAAATCATGGTTGGGGAAATTTTGTCCCTCACACTTTCCAGAGACTAGTTTCTGATAAATGCTATTAAATGGACTGAATGTTTCTTTTAAAATCATATTTTCTTTACAACTTAAAATACACCTTTTTAAATGAGAAATGCTTCTAAAAGACATGAGTTTTAAAGACTTAAGTAGCTAATTAGAATAGGTTTAATCTGAGCCCACCGATTGATAGATATCTTTATAAATGTATTATTATAATTATTTTCCTCCTAAAATTTTATTTTTCATTGTTTAAAAATGCTTTCAATCTACATTTAACTTAGTTTTCCCATTTTATCTAACCTATGTATAAACATTTTATTTTGCTTCTTTTTTTGAACTACTTGATTCAATTGTACTTCAATCATGGTCACAGAAATGACAGGTAAATTCTACTGAAATTTTAACATCATAGTAGTTCTGTGGTTTGTCCACTTAAGTTTCTTTGTTTTGTCTTTGTGGACCATTTGCATTTATTGGAGGTACCGTCTGTGGTAGCCCATGATAATATAGTTTCCTTTGAATGTCAGGCTAAAATGTCTGTTTTTTACATGAACATCTAATTGTGGTTTTTCAAATTCTAGTCTAATACTGTTGAATTCCCTGACTTCAGTGTATTTAGAGTGTATCTCTGGTAAATTCTGTCTCTTCTCATCTCTCCCTTAATTGATAACTATAATCACAAATTATAGAAAGTCTGTAAATGATGCTATATATAAAAATACACTGTATATAATGTATGTTTTTTCCTGTTTTCTCTGTGGCAAATTTGCATGTATTTGGACGAAATTTTATGATTTTTTTAAAGCGTGGTTTTATTCAAAATTTTGAATAAAGTATTAGCTCTGGAATGCTGGAGATCCTAGATAGTCTGCCGTGCGTCCCCTAACCCTAACAGCAGTGTTGTCTCTGTTACCTCATTAAATCATCATTCCTTGCCAAGGTTCTATGATGTGTGGGAAATTTCTCCTCTTGTCCTACTGTCCATGGCCAGAGCTGGGCCGTGTGCTCAAACACTGTGCAGGAGGCTCTATTCCAATACTTTATGAAACTGGGTCCTGCTGGAAGGCAGCAACTCTTCAGAGACCCTGAGCAGTCACTTCCCTAGTACCAACATTATTTGTCCCTTAAAGTTTTCACCAGGCACTTCTTCCTCTGTTCCTGAGTGTGTTGAGCAGAACGTCCCACTGACCCTGCCCCAAAACATTGGTACCGTGCTGGGATCCAGGCCCTTGTAAAACTTGTGGGCCATGGTGATCAATTCCCAAATGTGAGTCCCCACTCCCTTTTCATTTGTATTCATTTGAGTCTGCTGAGTCTGACCATTGTAATTATCCCTGGCATTCATTTTGTCAAACTGTATTAGTGAGAGATCAATACTATGGATCAACCCATTCACTTTCTACTTGTTTGGACATATCGATTCATTTTAAATAAAAGTCAACCTGCTGTACAATGTTTGTTTACCCTGATCCTGGCTGAACGTTTCCACATCCTCACAGATGATGTTTGTGTCATTCTTTTTTCTAAAAATACTCATTTCCCTGGGGTTCCCATGTAACAATACTTCAGTGTTAGCCTGAGCTAAACTGTGTCTCTTAATAGGACTGATGGTCGCCGCTGGTCACTGGCTTCCCTCCCCTCTTCCGGCTATGGGACAAACACACCCAGCTCCACTGTCTCTGTAAGTGCCTGACATTTTTTCCCCCTCCCTTTAAACTGAAAAGCTAACATGTGAGCAGTGTGTTCTCTGGAAGTTTCCTGGTAGGAAGGAGAAGATAAATTCCACACGTCTGGCACTCTGAATAGGTTGCACATAAAATGATGGCCTGACAGACATAAAAAGGATATCATTTTGCTGCAGGCCTCTGAACTATAGTGCATAAATTGTGTAAGGCCCAGGATCCTAACTTTGCAGGCGAATGGGAGCTTTCATTTTAATACCATTTGGTGTAGTTTGGGGAGAAAAACACAATCTGGTTTTATTGCTTTGGTTCCATGCCAGTGATATTAGTGCTGAAAATGCCATTAAACTTTGACGGACTTGGTCTTTTTCCTGTGTGGCTTCGAGGTTTACTTTGTTTTGTTTCCTCTCACCTTCAAAGAACAACAACAACAACAAAGGCAAGCCTTAAATGTGTGCCTTCTAGGTAAGAACTTTTAAGGAAAGATGAAAACAACTTAGAAGTTTAGAGAAATAAAAAGGCAAGATGGAGCCGTGGCTCTTGCCTCAAACTCTTAACATTTCAGCAAGAGGCCTAGCAATTATCAGACACAGGTCAGGAGATTAGATACACGCTTTCCCAGCTGCATTTGGCGGTGTTGTGAGGTGTCTGTGTCCGCAGGGGTGGAGAAACAAGGTGCTCATTTAGAGAGGCTCAGGAAGTCAGAGTGTTCAATAAATACCTAATGAGGTCACCCAGATGCTCATGTGCCAGGCAGGAGTGTGGATCGCCTTCTAATTCCTATCCTTCCTTATTTTGTCAAAGTCCGAAGTTTATTGCTTAGAGATAGCCATCTAGCATGGCCTTTTATGGCCTACAGCACTGTGCTAAGCACGGACATTAAGCCACTTTGGAATATTTGAACTGGCCAAAAAAACCACAATTAAGTAGATAAACTCCAATCGGTATCTTCTGCTATGTGTTTCTGGAGCCCCATGTGTGATAAAATGGGCACTTTCTGGAGTACCATTAAAATCAAATTGTTAAAATCCACTGGGTTATTTTTGCCACTTCCTAGTAGTTCAAAAAAAGGAGAGGCCACTGTTTACTTGTCTCATCTATGATTCCGTTATTTATGGCATGTGGGTCCGCTGTCCATATGGATCATGTTGGACAAACCTCCTAAGTCTTGAGTAGTCTATGAGTGGCACATCAGCTTCCTGTTACTAAGAATCCTGATGAGTGTGACGGGGTAAAATTGCCACTAAGTAATATGAAGTCAGCCATGGCTCTTAGGCAGTAACTGTCATGGCTTAGTAGCCCATATCTCAGATGTTGAAAACCTGTCTCACCCCAGTGTAAAACGAATGAATGCTCGGAATTCTTGACCAAAAACAAAAAAAAAGAAAGAAAGAAATAATTCTTGAAATTTAAGGTACTGCCCTATCCCAGACCCTGGAGAAATTTTAATTAAGAGTCAGGCAGTAAATATCTCATACATATTTTCATTCAATATTCCCTGTTGTTGAAATTTAAATTCATGTTGTTGACCCCAAATTATTTTATTTCAACCTAGCATTGTCTTCCATTAGGCTTGGAGTTCAGATGTTGAAACCTGTCTTTTGGAAGAAAAATATAAAAATGTATAGGATCTTTTTTCTACCTGTGGTAAATTGTACACCATTTTAAAAAGTAAATCTACAAAGAAAGGATGAACTACATATGAGTCTCCACTGAGTATAAATAATTTATTTATTTTTTTAAACTTTTAAATTTCTAAATTTTTTTTATATGCTTTTCTAGTAGTTGTTCCAAGATAGGCACTAGTCAGATTCTTAAAATGCACCAGCTCCTTTAATTCTGGCAACACATGAGATGACTTGCAGTTATTTCCCTGACTTTATCAGAAACCTGAGTCACAGAAAATCACCTGGGGGGCTGTTTGCCAGCCCTTTCCTCAATGGGAATAGAGCAAGAGATCTCTGAGCTCTTTTGAAGAAATTTCCATGATGTTCCTTAAACCTTGTAATAAACCTCACGCACCCATCAATCATCCAGCAATCCTGCTGCCTCTCACTTCCAACCTGCACCGGAAGAACCAGCCTCCTCTGAGTGTTTTTAACCAAGCCCATAGATTCTGCTTCTAATGTCTTTTCTCTGAACGTGTTTATCTGTTAGAGAAAGTGATGTCTGTACAACTGACTGCTGATCTCAGTGTTCTTTTTTTTTTTCCTTCCAAATGAAAATATTAGCTTCTAAAATGACTCTCTTCATCAGAAGACATAGGAACCATTTAGTCTGCACTGGAGGGGACTACTGCGCAGAAACTCGACCCTGTCTCTCGTAGGTCGAGAGTGTCTCCCTCCAGTGGATAAAAGTCAGGAGTGAAAGCCAGAGAGGCTGCTCCGCATGGTCCTCAGTCTCCCTGTTCTTATCTTTTCAATGTCAAGGTCAGATTCATGCAGAACTCCTTCGTAGTTGCAGGGGTTTTTTGTTGCTGTTGTTGTTGTTGTTTTTCCACAGCCTCATCTGAACCACTCCTGGATTTCTTGTTAACTATTAGTCATTTAGCCAACCATAAGTAGATATTAGTTATTATAAATGAAACTATAGGGTATCTACAGATAAAATTGTAAGCGTTCTGAAAATGCAGTTTAAATTTCACAGATAATCATGCTATTAGTGAACTCCAGAACTGCTTGTGCTGAAATGTCAACATTATTATATTTTTATCTTTTGGATATTATGGAAGCTACTAAATTGCCAAATGTTAAAAATGCTATATTCTGAAATTGGAAAGATCTGGCCATATGACGTTAATCCGTCCTCCTAGAGAGTATTTAGAATTGCAACTTCTTTTAGCATCAAATTCTGCAGTTGAAATTAATTCGTGGAACATTTCCAAGACAATATTTGAATCATAATTTTAAATTTTCAAATAAGTAGTATGGAATTGCAGTAGTAGGAAGGTATCCCTCCATATATCTTTCACCAGATAAACTACTTCCTACTGAAGGAAAGAAAGGAAATAAGAAAAATACCTATAAAAGTGAGGTTGACTATTAAATGATATTACTTTAATAAATAACAAGTAGAAATGTTTGTATGCATATGAATATAATCCTTTGCAAAATGATTTTCTTGAGAGACTAAATGCTTGTTTGAAAAATACTTTTACTCGGTGTTCATTTGGAATTCTAATTGCCTTGAAAAGAAGTGGCATGGCTTTTTTGGATAAATTTCATTCTTTGAAAATGGATTTATGATATAGTCAAAAGTCATATGAAAACTCATGGTAATGAGACTCACTGGCCCTACACTTACAGAAATACGAAGTAACGAAACTTAGTTTATCAGAAAACTCCCAACCTATTTTTTGAAACTGTTCTAGAAGAGGAATTCCTCAAGGATTCTTGGAGCAACACAAGGACCTTTTCAGTAAGCACAGACGAGACAGGCATGATAGTGTGTGCCTACAGTCCCCGTTATGCAGGAGGCTGGAACAGAAGGATCTTTTGAGCCCAGGAGTTCAGTACCAACCTGAGCAACATAACGTGACTTCCTCTTCAGAAAACAAAACTGCATGAATTCTTAAGGACGACACGTTCATCCCCCTATCATCCTCACAGTTCTGTTCGCTGACTTTGCAAGTTGTCCTCTGAGTTCCCTCATCTCTGCGGAAACTGAACTTGTACTTACAGTTGCCCAATGTGACTCATTTTGGGGCTTCCCTTTAGCACCTGTTGAGTCACCAGAGGCCATTTTCCTGGCTTGTGATTTTGCCTAGAGCCCTAGGACCTTGTGGCACTCCTTTGACTTGACTGTTATGGTTTATACCTTGCTTTTCCACTTGAATTGAAAGGGAGAAAATCTTTTGCAAATGGGAAGGAGACATAAAAAAAGTTAAAATGTCCCATGTCCATGCACCAACTACCCACAGTGAAAGTAGTCACTGCATGTTGCAAACATGAACTATAAAGAAAAAGAAATGAGAGATGGATCTAGAGATGGAGGAAGGTAGGTAATAGTTGGATCCAGGTGTGCTAAATGAAAGTACCTACTCCCTAAGATGAATGTGAATAGTATATATTGCAAATGTGCTCTAATTTTTAAAATGCAAAAAAAAATAAATAAATAAAAAGGAGCTCTCCCCAGAGAGACCCTCCGTGTCTTGTTTCCCGGTCAGGGTTACAGCTCTCACTCAAAGCACTGTCTTAGTCAGTGTGACAGATTTGCTATTGCTAAATCCAGGCCACTTTCTTACAGAGTCATCCATTGATGACTATGATACAGGCACAGCATCTCCCTTAGATTTCACAGAGGTTAACATATTGTTACATTTGCCACACCTGTTTTAACAAAACATTTATATTGGGTTGGATAAAAAAAGAAGTGTGAAAGATAGCACCAGAGCCCTGCCCTACTCATCCTCCTAGCCAGGTTGGTATTATTTCTCTGCAAGTCCAAGTCTGTAATGGGTTCTGTGAAATTCTTGAGCCTAGTGTGTTTTAGAATTCATTTTCATTTTTAGAAACGTATCGTGATGCCTGTACTGTATGTAATATCCCAGCAACAATCGGATAGCCACTCATAATCAAATACATTAAGATTTCTATGGCAACCTGAACACTAAAGAGATTAAATAAATACTTTAAATAACTTCCCATAAACTCAGTTGATGCTTTGACATCCACAGTAACTAGGGACAAACTTACAGGGTTGTAGGCCTTGAAATCTTGCATATAAAAATGTGGATATTGATTTACTTTGTGACACATGAAAATACTCCTTTCCTTGTCTCTCCTGTCATTCTGGGATTGAACCTGGAGCCTCACACTTACCTGTGCTTTATTACTGAGCTGCCCACCCCACCCCCGCCATCCTACATGTAGATTCTTACACACCTAGCAGTGACCCTGAGCATCGCATGGACATTGTACTTGTCTACACACTGACTCTCCCGACCAGTGGCATTTGGACAAGTATCATTCAGCCAGTAGATTCTCTTACTGAATCAATTTGATGAACTTGTCATGTTTATGTCTCTTGTTATAAAAATTAATCAAAGGGCCAGGGACTTAGCTCAGTGGTTCCATTGCCTGTCTTACAAGCGCAAGGACCCTGGTTCGATCCCCGTTAACCACATACAATACTGGGCATGGAGACTCAGGCCCAGCAGCAACCAGTACCACATACCACAGTGCCGGGCGTGGTGGCTCACTCCTATAATCCCAGCATTCGGGAGGCAGAAGCAGGAGGATTGCTGTGTTTGAGGCTGAGTTTGAGGGCCAGCCTGAACTACAAAGCGAGACCCTGTCTCAAAAAAAAAAAAAAAAAAAAAAAATTAAAGCTAAAAAATAAAAATTAATGAAAATATGCAGTTTTTGGTCTTCCTGTACTGAAGTATTGAACTGGTAAGTGGTTAATTCTGTTGTGCTCCTTGCTAACTTCCTTGTCTTTGCTGTTATCACCACCACTTCCTCCGGCTTGAATTGATTTTATTATTCTGCTGATTTCTTGAACTGATTTAGTTCATGGGTTTTATATTTTTTTCATACTGAAAGTATTTAAGGCTATGCCTCTTTGTTCTGAATAAAGCTTTGGTTTATCTCATCTTTCTAGTAGTGTTTTCATTTTTATAGCTTATAAAAGAATCTCATTACTTTATAAAACTCTCTTTGTCTCAGGAGGTACTGTCCCAGTATGTAGTTAGTAAGGCATGTTATAATTTCAAGGTATATGAATGTTTTCAAGTCATAGTCATTAATTTCTAGTGTTACTGCACTGAAACGCTTCAGTATTTATGGGGTGTTTTTAATGTAATCATAGATTTTTTTTTAAAGCCAGCCACATGGCAGTACATACTGGTAAATCCCTCTTGAGGGCTAAGGCAGCCACAAAGATCACAAGTTCAAGTCCAGCCCGGACAGCTTAGCAACTGTAGTTCAGTGCAGAGGTCCTGAGTTCAATCCCTTACATAAAAGTTTCTCAATCTCGTTTCTTAGATTTACTTATAGGATAACCTCTCATTAAAACCAAAACAATACTCTAATTTCTTTGCTTTATACTTTAACAGCTCAGATCAATTAAAAATGTGTCATTTAGCTAGTCAGTGAAGATTTTGCAAAAAGCAGATCTATAGACAAGGATTTTCAAAATATCACCACCAGTGAAGCTGTTAAAAAAATGACATTCTAGGGGCCAGGAATTAAGCTCAGTGGTTCTCCTGCCTGCTTTGCAAGTGCAGGGGCCCCGGTTCAATCCCCAGTAACCACATATAAGAATGCTGGGCATGGAGACTCAGGCCCACCAGTAATAAGAAGCACATACCACAGTGCTGGGCATGTTGGCTCACGCCTGTAAATCCCAGAACTTAGGAGGCAGAGGCAGAAGAATTGCTGTGAGTTCAAGACTAAACTCGGGGCCAGCCTGCACTACAAAAGGAGACATCTTCCTTTTGTAGTTCTGGCTGTAATAAATAAATAAATAAATGATGTTCTCAGCCACATGGGGCTGTTTCTTCACCTTATCCCCTTTTCCTGTGGAACATCCTGATGGCAGCTGAATCAAAGTACAAATACATTGTAAGAGAGGTTGCATCACGGTATTTGTCATCTCATACCATACCGTTGTTGGTACTTGCCTTACCAGTACCAGCTCAGTGTGGGCCTCGGAGGACAGAGGTGACCTGACCATCCACCAATGAGAAGGGATCCATCATGCACTGTACACCACATTTCACTCAGTGCTCACTGTCTTGCATTCATTCGAATGAAGCCTTCATTTTACCTGGACAGGAGCCTTACTTTTTTGAGAAGTCGTATTCCTGTCCAAATGAGGTAAGAAATAAAAGACACACTGACCCCTTAGAGAGAGGAGCAAAGTTCATACACTTAAACTATAGTTGGTATAATTTTTTCACAGTCTTGGGGGATTGAACCCAGAACCTATCCCACCCTTTTTTTTTTTTTTGAGACAAGTTCTTGCTAAATCACTAAGTTGCTCAGGCTGGGATCAAATTTACAGTTCTCCTGCCTTAGCCACCTAGAGTGCTAGGAGGATAGGCATGCACTGCTACTTCCAGCTAGGTAGTGTAATTTTAAAATGAAAAGGAAATTTCACATAGCAGTGTCTCCCAAGTTAAACACTTTGTCTTCATACACATTTTGGGAATTTCCTTCGCAGGTCAGTCTTGTAATATGACTTGGTTTCTTCCAGTCATCCTGCTCCTCCCAGGAGAAGCTGCACCAATTACCATACCAACCCACCCCAGACGAGCTGCACTTCCTATCGAAACACTTCTGTACCACGGAAAGCATCGCCGCCGACAACCGGTGCAGGAACACCCCCATGCGCCCCCGCTCCCGGAGTCTCAGGTATGTGGACCTGGCCCGAAACTTGCGTATGTGGATTTTCAGTTTCTCACCATGTTGTGTGAAGATCTTTTATCCTTTAATTCATATAAGTGTCGTTTTATTTTTGAAGTACCGTAAGTATCATGTGATTTTCTGTTGACAGATGACATTGGTAATTACCACTGAAAGGTATTGTTACTTCTTTTAAATTGTCACAGTTTGCTAATTGCTGCAAGAACAGTAGTTGTGATGACCTTTGGAGACAAACAGTACAACTTTTCACCACTGAAAATTTCCAGGCAATCTATTTATAGTATAAGAACACTTTCATGAAGAAGGGGAACAGTCATTAAGTGGGGAGTACAGCGAAGTAGTAGGATATTTCTTCCAGATTCCATCTTAAAGGCCACCTTAATCTTTTTTATTTCTCCCACAGTAAGCCTTAGGTTCTCCAGGATCAAGAATGAATTTTTAGGAGCTTTTATCTCCTAAAAAAACCACCACTGTGTGGTGGTTAAGTGTTGTCCGCTTGACACTGAGTAGGACCAGTTTTATTTTGAAGTTCAGATAATAGGTCTCACAGCCTGCTTCTTCGGGAATAAGACAGAAACAGGATTCCTGTTCGGGAGGGTTATTAGGCAGTGTTCTGGGGATAGAGCCCTGGGGAATGGCAGAAGCAAGACGAGGCCGAGGAAGAGGCTGACCTGTGGTGCAGGCCCGGCAGCTTCAGCCAATCCCACAGGGAGTTATCTCACCTAGTGTATCCTCTACTTCAGCACATCAGTCACTGAATTTGTTATGGAACACTTCGAAAGGCCTCAGCACCCTTGCACACCCATGGCTTCAAGCGAGGTGACTTTTGCAGTGAGGACAGTCCTGGGTAAGATGACAACAGCTCAAGGCCTCCCTGGACAGCAATGCCAGCACCTGGGCAACAGCCCTTTTTAGAAGAAGGAATCAGGGCCAGGCATCCCTCTGCCCAGGGACAATTTTGATGTTGCAGAATTGGCGCACATTGATGATGTACCATTAAGGTTTTATAATTTAAAAGGAACTTGTCTGTCGGTGTTCAATTGAATATCCAACTTTACTGGCTCAGAAGGGGATTTCCTTCGTGTCTTTCTTCTTCATTTAGCATCATAAACTAATAGTGAATATAACCACATTTAGGTCATTGCTACATGTGTTAGTTTACTTTGAGATACAGAATAAAAGACAAGTTTTACCATTCATTTTACTCTATGGACACAACTTTCATTTTATTAAAGAAGTTTCTGGACTACCAAGTGTAAGCTGTATTTACCCAGGAATACTCTTAACTGTACACAAGGAGAGATACACAGCGACTATTGAAATAAAGAAAAACATACAACACCTACGTACCTGTTTTCTTATTGTACATAATGCCTACTTCAGCATCCCAAATAAATATTTGCTAGACTAGAAAATGGATTTCACTTATGACACCTGTGCCAGGGAGGACGCTGGAGCCTCTCCAGTGGTACGTGGCAGAGCGCAGGTGTAGGATACAAGTGTGAAATTACACTATTAAATGTGTCCTGGATGTGGCTGGGTATAGCTATCCTGTTTTGTTTTATACTAAAATTCGTTAATTGATTTCCACAAGTAGGTAAGCTCATACTATATGCAAAATATAATCTCAATTGAAGAACATTTCCTGAACCAGAACTGTAATAATTATTTTGTAGTGTTTAACTCCTTGAGCTTGCTTTTTGAATCTCATTTAGTATCTATTTGCAGGTATGTATGAGTCCACATGAACTAATGACTGGATTTGTAGTTTATTTCCTTATACATCATTCTTTTCATACAAAGGTTGCATAGCACCTTTGATGCAACTGACTGTTTACAAATAAAAAGCTTATTTTCATTTCATGCTGTGGCAGGTTTAAAAGGGTAATTTGCTTTGCTTGCAGCCCTGGACGTTCCCCCGCCTGCTGTGACCATGAAATAATTATGATGAACCATGTCTACAAAGAAAGGTTCCCAAAGGTAATGAATTGAATTGAAGATGCCCAGAATCTAAATGAACAGGGAACACAGGTTTAACATCTAGAAGGTGGTTTTGCTGTAGGAAGTAAGGGTCCAGTCCAGTTATGACAGGTATTAAACATCTCTGAACCCTTCGGAGAGTGAGAAAATAACTTAAAATGTGGGGCTGAAAACTCACCCCTCCGTGTTTGCCAAAACGGCTTTCCCTGAATGCTGCTGCTGGTACATCGTGCCCTGGGTGGGTGTAGGGGGTGTTACAGGAAGATCTGCTATTAAAGGCCGCCATACCCTTTGGACTCTTTGTACCTGCTTTCTGGACCTGCCGTATGATTAATCAGGGGCCACTTTTCCTCTTGTAGAAGCCATGGATTGGAATTTTAAACCTCATTTTCATTTTCTATGAAATCTCTTCACTCCTTACATTTCTAACCCTGCCGCTGCAGACAGGAAGGTCCCATGGCAGTGCTGCCCAGTCAGACTGGTGAGAAGAACTGGAACTAGTGTGGAATTAGTGAAGGGTTCTTGGCAACCTCCTGGCTGCAAGGAGCTGTTCTCCATGGTCTTCGTCGCCTCGCCTTAGTTTTTCCCACCAAAATATTTGCACACATTTGGGAGAAGGCAGCCTTTTTATGTCTTTCCTGATCTTCACCCTCCACCTGTGATGCCGTATGCATGAGAACAAAGGGAAATCTTAGGTTTCATAAATCAGGAATTGAGTACTTATTATTTATGATGAACCCAGCATGGATATCATTGATTGACCCTGTTTTAGCTATTCATCACATGTCACCAGGGAAACAGATACTGACTATCGCTAATTTGTACAGCTTCCGATTTGGGAGGAGAGCAAGAGAAAGGGACGAGGGGGAGCCTCCCGCGTGTGTAATTCACATAAGCTGGGAATACTGATCAGGCAGTAGGTGATCACAGAGAAGGAAATGAAAATTGGAAACTTGAGATTTATTTTACCAAGGGAATCTCCTTTTGCTTGTAACACAGTGTTTTGAGGAAAAGGAAAAGATGACGGAAGATACTTATTCCTAATGTAAAGGGACCTGGCTGAGAAAACCCACCTTTGACTCAGTCTGCAGGCCGTGGGCTACTAGGAGCCATCCTGAATTGCAAGTTGGTAGCAACTAAAGACATACTGATTTTTCGTCAGTCTCTCTAAAAGGGCTCCAAATATAATATGAAAGCATGATAATTCATAGATATTACTGAAGTTATTTCAAGCTGTTTACACGGGCCACTTTACACTTAATGAATCATAAAGGACAAGGGGTTAGCGTCCATGTTCAGCGATTCAAGTTGAGAACTCACTGTCAGATTACGAATGAATCTGACTTCTAAACATTCTCTTGGGAGTGGGACTAGTTCATAAATCAGGGTCTTACTGTTCTTCAAGCCTTTATTTTCTTAATTCCACATGATGAGGTGATAGTAGCCTCATCTTTCTCCTGTCCCTCCTTCTCGTCTTATTTTTCAGGGTAATTTTTGCTTTCTAGGAGGATGCGGACGTTTTGCACGCACACCCTTCCTCGCATGCATAGCCTCTCCCACCGCTCCCAGCCCCCACAAAAGTGGCGCTCACCTGGCAGTCAGTAAACCCTCATGGAAACACTGTTCTCACCCACAGTCCACAATACAGGATTCGCCCTTAGTGTGGTACAATCAATAGGGTTGGACAAATGCACCATGACATGTGTGAACCACTGTTGTCTCATGCAAGAGTGAATTTATTTACTTATATTTTGGTGGTGCTGGAGATTGAACCTAGGGCCCCACCTATGATGCACAAGGGCTCTACCATGGAGGTGTACCCCAAGCCCAGAAGTGAGTTTCTTTTAGATTTAATTTTCAGAATTTTACAGCACTTGGAGTTGTGTGAAAACATGAGGAGCTGTCGTGGTTAAAATGCTCCGGTGTGTGTCTCCTTATGTTACCCCTCCGTGTGTTTGTGTGTGTCTCTAAACAGGCTACAGCTCAGATGGAAGAGCGTCTGAAGGAGATCATCACCAGTTACTCCCCGGACAACGTGCTTCCTCTTGCAGATGGAGTGCTGAGCTTCACTCACCATCAAATTATTGAACTGGCCCGAGACTGTCTGGATAAATCCCACCAGGGTCTCATCACCTCGAGATACTTCCTTGAACTGCAGCACAAGTTAGATAAGTTGCTACATGAGGTAAGAACTAAGCACTGTGTGTATCAACTTTTCAGACTTGTTTTGCATTTTTCCCCGGGAACAAAAATATTTTATGAGCCATTTTGCACGTAGGTTGTAACTGAGTTGGAGCTCCCATTTCATGGAAGGGAGGAAGGGGGAGAATGAGAAAAACCCCACAGGCTGACTGCTACTTCATATGGGTTGATTCTGAGCATTATATTTAGTAATAGAAAGTTAATGTAATAACCTTTCCAGGAACCTTGGGACTCAACAATCAGTGACACTGGGATAAGTGGACTGTGAAGGATTTTGAAGCAGGGATTTTTTTTTCCCCCTTTACTCAGGAAGTAATAAGTTGACTGAGGATATATCCATTATTTGATGGCACTATCTAATTCTAATATCTGAAAAAGCTAAATGGAAAATTGCTAGCTTTTTCCAGGCTGTGTGTCCCATTAATTAACCTGCATGCGGTGTGGATAGCAAATGGCAACTTATATTTTCATTAGTGTCAGTTCTTCTTCTAACAAAATATCCAATTTCCAAAATGACAGATAAATAAACACAGAATAAGCCTCTGCCTAACACTCCTGTCGGGAGCGCGCCTAGCTCCTGATAACATGGGGATGGGATGGATCATGTGTGGTGGAACGGAATTAGTTCACGAGATTGCTCTTCTGCCTGAAACTGATCAGCCGCAGCCTACAAGAGAAACCCATTTAGCCTATATATTTAGATTTATAATATTTCTGTATCTCATAGGGCATAAATTATGCCCATGTAAATGTAATCAGCAGTGGTTTTCTCTACGCATGAATATATAAATACTTCCACAGAACTGAAGGGAAATACTAGTATCCTAATTTTTGAGAAAAACCATCTGTCCTTGTCCCTACAGAATTTAGTTCTGGTAAGATAAGAAAGTTTCTCGCTGGCTAGCAGCCACCGTTTTTCTTCTGTTTCCTATCCAAACATCCCAGCAGTTTTCTCTACCCTGTCTCCATTTCTCATATTTCAAGCTACTACAGTCCACTAAAGCTGTGCCTCTGAAATTATCTCTGGGGACAAACACATTGTTTGTGGCATTTGTTTGAGTTAATTTCCCATTGGCATAGACCAGTTCTCCCATTAACTAAAGTGAAAGTGAATATATGGGGAAGCGATTGTGCCCTTGGGCATCCTGGCCGTGTAAGAATTGCTAGATGCTTATTCATTCTTAATAATCATACTTAGGACACTCTGATTATTACCGAATGGCAGCAGTCTGTGGTCACAATGAGTGGCCCTGAACTAGAATATAAAGACCGTGTGCTTAGGGACTTTTTCTGCTTTCTTCACCTAGGATGGTGTGTGACACACAGAACCACTGAAAGGTTTTAGCCTCGAGTGGCTTCTGTTATCTTTTTCTCACAAAAACTCACTGCTGACCTCCTGTTGGGTTCCCCAGCCATTTCACTGGAACAGGCCTGTTCTATTGTAATATTCAAACTCTTTCTCCTCTCCATTCCTTTAGTTTCTTACTCTTGGTACCTCCCTGTCCAAGTTGTGCTTTTCCTAAGTCCTTCCCCCATGACCCCATCTTCATCCACCGTCCCGCTCTCTCCTACTGATTTTGTTGACCATCTTGCATGTGAGTTTTTGGACTCAAAGACTTGCAGCTGTTTCTCTGAGCAGGCTCTTTCTCTGCAGAGTCCAGTGTCCACCTGCCTTCTGGATAGCTCTCTGCTTCAACAGCCCCCTAAGCACATTGAGCCACTCAGTCTAAACTGCCTAAAACTAGACTTGGCGTTGCCTCCAGCAGACTTGTTTCTCCTCCGCTGCTGGATCCACCATCTTTCCAGTCACTGGCAGGACTTTGAGTAGTTCCTTCTTTGCCTAAATCCAGAAGCCACTACACCCTCACATTTTTTTTTTCTCCACACCCCCTTGTGTAATAACTACTTGGCTTAGATCATAATCCTCACTGGTTTCTTCCCTCCAATCCTAACCTTTCAAATCCATATTTCTGGACATTTACAAGAATATCAATCTTAACACTCGTCCATGTCTCATTTTTCCTACAGCTAAAACCCATACCATGGTGCTGGCTAAGCTCCTTTCAGTGCCTTTAGCCACGGTGTATAAAACAGTCTCCTCTTAGGGATAACCCCTCTTCCTCAGGAAAGTGAAACCTAACTCCTTGGTGTTTATAGATTGCTCATTAAGTATGAAAAGGAGAGAGGACAAATCAAAATTTCTATGGCACTATGCCAAAATATTTGATCTCCTGTAATGTAGCATCTAGTGGTATAAGTTTTGTGGCAATTAAAAGTCAATCTGTGAAACTCTAAGACAGATGGAAATCACTGCTTTTCAGAGAAATTTCTCTTGGCCAGAGCATACACTAGTGGCATCAGGGTCCTTGTTGGGTATGAATACGAGTGTTTTCTTGTTCATCTTCACAGATATACAGTATCCTTCCGTCCTTCTGTACAAATTAAATCTATTTTAAGAGCTGCATTTACTTCTTGCTGGAGAACTTGTCCCTTTCAGAGAAGCTGCATTATAGGAGCTTGACTTTGGTTTCCAGGGATGGGGTTGTCAGCTCCCAGCTGTGTCTCGGCCCAGCACGCCTGTCTCCCCACCACTTTTCCTGTTGACAAGCTTTTATAATCCAAGGCGAGGTGGCCCTAAGGTTTGACAGTTTACCTGTGCTGAGACCTTTTAAAGTCCCCAGGCAGAGGCCAAGACCAGATAAATAAAGCTTTTGTGTCTTTGGTCTGTTTTTCACTGAGGTGTGTTTAGCCAAAGAAAACAAAATATATAGGAAGTTCTCACCTGCTCCCACATCTAGATCACAGTACAGTACTTCTTGTAGTGGCCAACACTTAGAATGCAGAGACAGGTATCTGTGAGAGTTCCCTGCTCCAAGTCTGCTGTTGCTAACCAGGAGACGGTTCTTTGCTCAAGCTAGTTCAGGCATTCCATTCAGGTTCATTTTCACAAAGCTCTTCCTCCCTTCTTAATGCTAGTAGATAAATAAAATATTATCTGCACTAATATAATCAAATTTGGCACTGGATATAGCAGAGGATTGTTAGAACAAGTTGGAATGAAATGATTATTTTTATGATTTTTGAAATGGAATTTATATAATCATAACAGTTTTCTAACATACAAAATTATCATTTCCCTTTGGGAAAAAAACCACCAAAATATACTCAGGCTTTTTACACAGTCTTTATAGTCCCAAAATTATAAAACTATTATTTTAGTAAGAAGAAATTTCAGAGTGTAACCCAAATTGTTACTAAGATGTTAGATGTGTTTAAGTTTCTCTGTTCAGTTAAGGATGTATAGCTGTATTTCTTAACATTCATTGTATTATCAAGTATCTATTTATGTTTCAAAAGAAACATTAGAATAAAGCAGTTCTAATATTTGAGACGTTTAAGCATGAAGAACACGTTCTTGTAATTATTCACCAGCTGTTGATTTTCTTATTTCAAATATTAGCTGCTTGACTTTTACCTGTCTGGTTTCTGTACCCTTGTTTTGGAACATTGCCTGTGATTGGATGGCTAACACTCAACAGATACACTACAATCATTTTTCATAGCTTTGTCTTGCCAGCTCTTTGTGTGGGGGCATTGGGGTTGTCAAGATGAAGTGCTTCAAGAATCACTAACTATTACTGTGACTCTGATATTATATTGTCTTAGTATCACTTTGATAACTTCTTAAAAATCTTTAGGAGATAGTAAATCATAAAAACTTAAAAATTAAGGTAGCCTAATTCACATTGCTTAATGGAAATTGCCTTAAAATTTACATGAAAATTCTAAAACTTTGTCCTATGCCAGTCTCAATGTAGTTTTATTGGATTTCTTCAAGAAAATATCACTGAGATTTTCAATGACTATTAAATTGAGCTTTGCTCTCAAAATATTTATTGTATTTAGGCAAAACATACTGTGAAATTTTAAAAAGATTTTAAGTCAGTTAAATTTTATGAAGTTGAATACCGAGGGGTAAAATTATAATGCATATGTATATGCAAATTTAAACATTTTCAGCCGACATTTGAAATAAACATTGTACACTTGTCACTTGTGACAAAATAGCTAATTTATAGGATAAGCATACTGAATGTGTGAACTGTTTTTCAAGAACATGTCAAATGATCAGTTAGCAAAAGCAGTCCCTTAGTTGGTCAGGACTTTGGTGCTTCTCATATATTAACATCCAGAAAGTCCAAGTTACCGATCTGCTGCCTCTCCAGGTTCTATGCACTTACTTTGCCATAGACTTTTAATGCCTCCTTCATTCATGGCTCACATCAAGAGTCCTCACATTTGATTTTTAATGCAGATTGTAAATCAAGGTTTTGCAATTAAAGTTTAGCTAATAGAGCTATCTTGTAGATATTTAATAGTGTCCATTTATGTCAAGATGATGCCTGCTTATCTTTTCAGAGTACTTTCTAAATCATTTAGTTTTTTTAATATTTGCAATTACCTAATTAGCATGCTTTCCTGAATTTCTTTTCCAGTTAGTGGAGCAAGTCTCTATCATTATTCTTTTCATTGCTTTTTCATAGGCTCACGATCGTTCAGAAAGTGGAGAATTGGCATTTATTAAACAGCTAGTCCGAAAGATCCTAATTGTTATTGCCCGCCCTGCTCGGCTCTTAGAGTGCTTGGTAAGTTGCCTTTAGATGTGACTACATTATTTATTGTTAACTGTGGGAAAGCAGCAAGCGTCAGAAAGCTCCGGTTTCATTTAACTTTCAACCGCCAGTGCTAAATGGAAAGAGTCAGGAGGATCTATGGCTAGTGCGTGTTTATGATGACGTCCATATGTGACTTGTCCTTTCCGATTTTAAGAAGGAATTTTAGGACTGGCGCTGTATTAAGTGACAGTCATATCACATTCTCATCAAACTGAGAAGATGATCGTAGTACCATGCACTTGACCTTATCTCAACCTAATTTATTTATATCACAGTTAATGTAAAACGCTTACTGTGCCTCCCCTCTGCAGAGATGCTGAGATTCAGAGGAAGGGAAATCAGTGCCCTGTGGATATTGTGCATTTTTAAAATGATCCATTTTCTACTAAGGCATCAACTCTAGTGGATGAAAAAAAATGAAACTTTTAAAGATCAGTTCATCTTTTTCATTAATATACTTTTAGAGAGTGACCATTTTGATATTTCAGATTTATGAAATTTTGACTGAGCTTTAAATCTATACTGTAAACAGATATGAAACTCTAAACAGTTCTTTTGAAGGACTACTAACAGAGCATTAAAGTTCACTTTTAAGTTGTAGTCATTAATAACAGCTCCATGGATAATACGCTTTTCAGTATTAAAACACACATATAAGGCTGGGATGCTTTAATTCTTTCTTATTTTAATTAACATTTATGATATTTTACAATTTTTGAGTACTCAGATCCCCCCAAAGAATGGGGGGGTGAGATCTGAGGGAAAAGGTGAAGTGTAAGGTTTTCCATCAGTAGCAGAACAAATGCACCATTTGACCTGATGTTTCTCTGCATATATGAAGGGAAAGGTCTGTGGATGCCTTTAGGGAGGAGAACTGGGGGACTGGCAAGAAAGCTGGATGGGAGATTGACTTTGTACTGCTTCTCTAGCTTCTGTAGCTTTTGAACTGTGCAACAGTTGAATTTGGGGGAGAATACCATTAAGCATTAAAACTTACTTTTCTGGGCAACAATAATAGGCATAGGGCAAAGATTGCCTTAAAAGAGGAAATAGACTTTTTCAGATTAATCACTTGTTATCAGAGCAGAAAAAGTAAAAATACAACCTCTTGACAGAAATGGGTAGACTTCGATGTATGTTTGAAGATGTTGCTTTTGGTGTAGAAACTTGAATTTCAGAGTGCAAAGGGATACTCTTAAACCCCTCATCTAAGGATTTGCTTTGTTATCATAGGTGGCTATGAAGGGCACTGCGCATTTACATTGTTTGAGCTTTACTTGACTGTAGTGAGCATTTTTATTTGGCTCTTAGAAACTAAGTAGTTGCCAGGTGAAATACTGAAATTTCCCTCAAATGCTTCTTTGAGGGATTAATCAAAATGGGAAAGGGCTGGTACAGAAAAACTCAAGGAATGTAACTAAAAAGAACAGCTGAGTATAATTTTTATAACACATCCATCTATAGCATGCATTTTAGAGTGATGCAAACCCTCGATTTGATCCCTAGTCCCACAAATAAAATAATAGAAGTCAGGTGTTGTGGGGAGTGGTAGCACAGGCATGTAGTCATAAATTCAGTGCCAGCCTGGGCACAATAGCCAGACCCCAGCTCACAAAACATATACACACAAATCAAATCAGACTGTTTTTTGTTGTGTGTAGGGTGCTGGGGTTTGAACTCAGGGCCTTGTATAGATAAATTTTCTACCACTAAGCTACACTCCAGCCCAGACCTATTCTTTCTTGATAAGATCAAGATTGTCAATGAAGGTAGTACCTGAAAAGTTGTATTAGAAGGATATTGAAAATGATCATTATATTTTTAGTTATTCATTGCATAAATATACATACTGTATTGGCTTAGAAAGTGAATAGGTTTCAACATGAGAATTATGTTTATTTTAAAGCATGTAGCCTTCTTTCTGCAAAACCTACAATCATGTATATACAGAAATTGTGTTGTAAATGGAATTTATGTAATAAAACCTCAGACCATTTTGGCTCACAGAACTGTATTTGTGTTTGTCTTGGGTAGGAATTTGATCCTGAAGAATTTTATTACCTGCTAGAAGCAGCAGAAGGTCATGCAAAAGAAGGACAGGGCATCAAAACTGACATTCCCAGGTACATTATCAGCCAGCTGGGACTCAATAAGGACCCTCTGGAAGGTGAGTGAGTGGTTAGGTTTGAGTGTTGGCTTGCTTCTCCTTCTGGGCTTCATGGAAAGACTGAGTGGCCAGTCTTGGACCAGGGATTTAGCTCAGTGGTTCCAACATCTGCCTGGCAAGTGCAAGATCCCAAGTTCAATCCCCAGTACCACACATCACAGTGCCCAGTATGGTGGCTGTCGCGTGTAGTCCCAGCATTCAGGAGGCAGAGGCAGGAGGATTGCTGTGAGTTTGGGGCCAGCCTGAACTACAAAAATGAGACCCTGTCTCAAAAAAACTAAAAAAAACTAAGTGGCCATCTTTATTTTCCCTCTCCTTTTTCGGCTGCCTCCATTGAAAACTCCCTTTTTGGGGCACCAGTTGTGATGAGAAGGAGAAGTCTCTGATTTGGCTCCTGAGAGATGTGAACCTCCCCCAGTTTGAGGATGCTGACAGTGCTCCGGCCTAGTGGTCTTGCAGCCTGAAAATGCCAGAAGGGATTGTATTTCAGTTTTCTCTGGGAATTTTTTCTCTTGCAAAGTTGAGCTGAGCTCTTCCAGAGAGTACTTTTAATTGTGAAAGCATCACTAAAAAAACTAACAGTTATTCATTCAAAATTGGGATTTAAATTTAATTTAGGAGCAACACAACTGATGAAGATAATTTTAAACTGTGTAACATTGGTGTGTTTATTTTTGTTGTCTCAAAGTATGAAAAATAGCAATACATAAGAAAGGCAGTGGTAAAAAAGAATGCTTTTTTAAAAAAAAACAGCTTATAAAAGGATTTATGGTTGATTCAAATGAAACAATATGTAATTCTATTAAATACAGAGAATAGGAAGTACCCTCCTGGTGATTTTGCAAAAATCTAATATTGCTAACCCCACCCCCACCTTTTCCTGTTCACTGTTGCTTGGGATTGTTATTTACCACTCTTAGGTTATATACTGCCTAAAAACACTCATAAATAATCGCTGGCTCCTTAATGCTCAGTTGTCTTCTTGGTTCATTAAATTGAATTTGCAAACAGCATTTATGCCGTTTGATTGTTTGTGAGGGAGGTAAACATTGACACTGAGATTTTCCTGTCTGAGGCCAGGTGGCCTGCTGCTCTCAGCTCTGCTCTCTGCCCTCCTTCCTGCTTCATTTGCTCTCCTAGCCATCCTGTCTTTGCTCCCAGTGAAATGATGCATGCATTACTGGGAGATAATGCCAGATAAATTTATACTGTACTGAAAGCAATACCACAACAGATTCATCACTTATCAGAGACTGGTAGCTGCTTTTCTGGAAAGTTCCCTGGGGAGAGATTTTCCCCTATGGCTTTTAAATTACCATCTTTACCTTTTTGAATCATGAGTCTTCAGAAATGGTTTAAATCAATGAAATAAAAAGGGCAGACGTTTAATGGTATTTAGATGAGTTTTAAAAATCTCTTCAGGCATTACAAAATGATGCTTTAGCTTCCTGCTTCGAAAGCTGACTCTTGGTTTCATTCTATTACTACCCACTGCTTACAAATAATATGTATTTTTCAGATAATAGTTATTTAGCAGAAATTCTATTTAAAACAGAACCATCTTTTAATTTGTTTTTTTATGAAAATAATTGGAGTGGGGGAGGCTGTCAAAGCCTATTAGGGTGACTCTTCACGCCTGGTGTGGTTAGGGCTGTGTCAGCCCTTGAATTGTAGATGGAGCTAGTTCTTCACAGTTTTCCTACCTGGCAGTAAATATCACGGTAGATAAATAATCAGAGGCCTAGGTATGTGCCTTAATAAAGAATTTCAAAAATTAATATTGATCTTTGACATGTTTGGAGTTTAGTAATATAAACTTTTTAGTGGGAGGTTATTTTTGTTTTTTTGTTTTTGTTTTAACTCTTGACACATAATTTTCTTGATTCAACCTGAGAAGAGTTTTTAATCTCCTTGTTAGCACTTACAGTGACTTCTCCAGAAAATTTTAACACCCAATGACAGACTTTGATCTACAGATGTTTCGCTTTCATATAGCCATACATAAAACACCTCTGTGAACATACCTATGGCCTGGCCTTTGAAGGTTGTGGGGAGAGTTCTGGAGCTGGGCTGTGACTGACCGCGATTGTGCAATTCATGAACCTCTTTGTGTTGCAGTTCCTTGAATAAAATAAAATAAACAGGGAAAAACAACAGAACTAATCCATACCATTGCTCTGAGAAGTACAAGAGTTCATTTCTCTAATTGTTTCACATACTGATTGATTAATAAATGTAAGCCACGATTACTGTTTTATGAAACATTATTAAATTTTGCCCTTTTCTTAAGAAATCCTCCAACTACATATGTTTTAATTTGTCTCAAAGTTTGCATATCTGAAATACTTGGCACAATGGATGCTGGCATCATGAATGGCACCAACAAAATATATAATTTCCATTGTTTATTTTTATTTTGGAATTTCTACTATAAATAAGCTAAGAAGGTTAGTGTCAGTCTAGTTTTTCAGAATCTGAAATTATAAATTTTTACTTACAAGCAACACTCTGATACTTTTAGTTTTATATTTCTTAGGAATAATGACTGCCTGAAGAAGAATTGGTAATTATAAAACCATAAATAGATGAAATAAGAATCTAATAATTCCAGAGACAAAACAAGTAGGTAGCTGAAAACTGCAACTTTTTATCATGCATGCTCAATTTTGAAACATTACAATGCTATTGGAAAAAATTAAGTTTCTAAGTAAAACATCTTTTTTTAAAGAGTACAAAAATAAACAGTAAATGAATTAGTTTTTCTTATTTACTCATAGACTGAAAGATGCACTCCAACATGGGTTGGGCAATGAGACCCTTTATGTCTTTTAAGTAGACCACCAGGATAGTACTTAACTGCTTTCAAGCATGTGGCATCCAGCCCAGAACTGTACACTTCATTCAATATAATTAATAATAAATAACAATCAACATTTAATGAGCACTTGATTATTTTTCCTAGTCAGCACACTGAAAGCTTTGCACGCATTATTGTGTATAACACTCATGAAAACCCTTATGACATAAGTAATACCATCCCCATCTCACACAGGAAGAGCCCACTGGGCAGTAAGTCCCCATGGTGGTGCAGTTCCAAGTTCCCTCATGTCCACAGTGCTCCTGACCACGAGGTGCCTCTACTGCACATTCTGTGAGGCTGGTTGGATCTCTCTCAGTGGACACAGGTTCTCCAGTCAGGTTGAGAATCATTTCTGAGTCCTTGCTACAGGACTGCTGATGCGTTTCAGAGCCCAGGAAGCCTTGGGTCTCTTGGATATTGGACAGTACCGAACCCTCGGCAAGCAACAGGCATTGGTCAGCCAGTAAAGTGCCGCCAGCAGGAGCAGAGGTTCCATCTCCAAGGTTCCTGTATCCAGGAATTCAGGAGAAATGGAGTTCCAGAGAAACATGTGCAGGGAAGGAGCTCAAAACCTGGGTTGCTGACATCTTGGCATCTTAGATATAAGATTTTCCTGTGGACATTCTGGATTACAGAGTGGATTTTTTCCTTTCTTTCTTTCATAGAGAAATTATTTTTCTTTTACTTTAGTACTCTTCTCTGTTAATATTTAACATTTGTTTTCTTAATTCTTAAATTTAGAAATGGCTCAGTTGGGGAACTATGACAGTGGGACAGCAGAAACGCCAGAAACCGATGAGTCAGTCAGTGTAAGTATCTTTTGCGTTAAAATATAAGGTTAATTTTTTCATTCATTAGCTTCGGGAGTTTGTGCTGCATAAATTATTTTATTCAACAAATATTTATTTTATTTCTATATACAAGAAACTGCCTAATACTGGGTATCATTTTAGCTCTTCCTCTCAAAGAAAATAATTATGAAAAGAATTCACATCAAAGAATAATAACAATGAGTATGAGAAAAATCTATGAAAAAAAAAAAAAGACCAGGTGCTGCTAAAACATACCAGGAAGAGATTTGTGCTAGTCCGGAAGTCCCCAAAGATTCTGCAGGAATGTGACACTTGAGCACATCTGTAAGCAGTTACTTGGAGAAGCAGATAGAAGGTGCTTCTGACTGCTAAGATTGATGAGAGCATGTAGAAGGGGGAGCTGGGGTCAAAACTGGCATCATGGCTCCCTGCTTCTCGTTTGTCAGTTTGTTTTTCTTTTACAAGCAACAAGAAGCAACGGAGCTTCAGAGAAGTGCATGTGTAGATAGGAGTCAAGGGCGTAAACAAGGGGATGATGGGATTGGAGTCATAGCTTAAAAAAAAGCAGACGGAGCACAGAGAACAGGGAAATGGCCCTGGGAGAGGCCATTGGAGGCAGCTGCCATGGTGTTGGCAAGAATTCCTTGTGGCTGGGGCCACTGTCCTAAATAGTAAACCCCAGAGGAAAGCCAGGATAGGGCAGGTTGGGGGCTGCCATCAAGCAGGCACAGGCTGTTCAGCCAGAGGACGGCTGGGACTCCAGGCAAGAGATTCAAAAAGACCTGATTTGAAAACTGGCACCCCTCCTAAGTCTGGGGAGCAAGGAAAATACTCTTTCCCTTAGTATTTTCTTCTATAAAAGAGAGGTAAGATATTATACAAGATTAAATAAAACATTCTATCTTAGTAGGGAATGTGACATAGTAAATGCTACATAAACGGTAGCTGTTTTATCAGTTTCTTACCATCATAATTTTTACTCTGTTGAGATTGAGGTTCCTTGGAAACCCGAGCAGAGCCATCAAACCGGCAGCTGTATACTTGCTCTCTTCTGACACTTAGAGGGGTCATTCTGGTGCAGATATGTGAGTGCTGTAGGGGTTGTCAGCGAACAAAAGGGAAGCATTAGGGAGAGAAGAATTCATGGGCCAGGGCACCTGGAGCGCAGCCCTGCAGTCTAAAGCCACGGAAGAGCATCCCAGTGAGAGTGCCTGGCCCTGTAAGTGATCCCAGCCCCAAACCATTCTCTGTGATGAAGATGACTAAAGCTAGGCCATGTGGTAAGAGGCCAAGGGAAAGAGAGGAGAAATGTGACTGCTGGAGTTAAGGAGGCCAGGAAGTCCTGAGGTGAGAGCTGGTTGTGTTACCCAACATGGTGAGGAACTTGGGCAAAGAGGCAGGCTGGGAGCTGGGTGCCAGATCTTCCAAAGACAAGTGAGATGACAGCCTCAGACCACCGTCCTGAGTGGGGAGTCGTGGGAATCTTCCAAAGTGACAGGCATGGAACCCTAGACTCTGCAGAGGGCCGTGGACAGGCAGTTACCTGCTTTCACTGGTAAGGTAAATGAGGCATTAGATGATCTTTATTAAGAACATTGTATTTGTTGTCCTTCTGAGATGAACTTTTTAGAGACCATCATTGAGAACATTGGTATCTGAACCATAGGGAGATTTCTGGTAGGTATAGAAGTTAAGAAAGGCAGGCTACCTACATTGGAGTATTCTGTTTGCAACCCACTCCTTCCTAACAAAGCTTGCCACAGGAATCCAACAGACATGCCTTGGTGAGAGATAGAGAAGTCACTTTCTCCACAGCCCCGTGGACCAGTACTCCATCCCTCTGTCTTCTGACTGATAGAAACCAGAGAGGGATTTGGCAATTTGGATTTCAATCACGAATCATTATGATACTAACCGGAATAATTTACAGAGGGAAAATAAAATGAGGAAATTTCAGTGATCTTAGTGCATTTAATTCTTGGCCTAAACCATTCATAGATGACCTGCAGGCGTTTCATGCTCATCAAGTAACACACATTTGTGGGGAACCTGGTGCTAATCCTTTGGAAATAGAGTTGGTTTAAATGCAGGAGGTGAGTGCTATTGTGGTAATTGATCTTTGAAACTGTCCCTAGGTTCCTTGAGCCAGAATACTCCACCTCAGCATATTAACACAGAATGCAAGTATCATCTGTTTAGCTATTGATATAATTCTCTCAAACATTGAACTTTTTAACTTTTCTATTTTGTTCCCAAGAGCTCTAATGCTTCCCTGAAACTTCGAAGAAAACCTCGAGAAAGTGACTTTGAAACAATTAAATTGATTAGCAACGGAGCCTATGGGTGAGTCATTCCAGAAAAGTTCCTTATATTTCCATGTGCCTGAGTAATATAGTTATTCTTCATGTTTATTTTATGCCAAATAGACCTTGAGTAAGAACTTTTCAGATCACTGCACTTTCCTTGTGGGAATAATATATTACCAAAATTTCTTCTCAAATATTCCATGCAAAATTGCAGCAACAGACCTAGGGGTTGCTGTAAAAGACTGGAGAGAAAGACTGTATGAAGTAAAAGAAAAATATTATGTATTCTTGTTTCTACTCTTTCATTCTGCCCTTTTGGGTTCAGAAATACCTGACTCTTCGTGTGTGTGTTTGTGTGTGTGTAATTTTATACTGTGTGTACACACACAGAAATACACACATGTTTACCAGTACCCTGTACTTCCAATCTGACCAGTAGGCAGCCTTGTCAGAACTATTACATAAGACTATTTGAAAATTCAGAGCTATATATTTGTTATTTTTTGTTGGTCTTGATGTTAAGATAGGTTTTTAAAAATTGGCCTTATCCTATAATGTCATGCTCTTTTTTAATCCATTTTATTTTTCTTTAAGCTAGAAATTTATTTTCTAGATTTGCACTGTAGGATTTACTTTCAAATAATACCTTAAATGAAGCTCACAGCAGACACTAAACTGTTTTCACTTTCCCTTTTCCTTTATTATTGTACTTTTTCATACTATACAAAATAAGCTTATTTGTCTCAAGAAACTTTTTGACATAATTTTACACATTTCCATCTTCTTAAACCTTGATTATTAATGTTGGGAACCTTTGAACCTTGTCATCTAGCTCCTTAATCCACTTTTATAGACACACAATTCCTCTTCTCAGAGAACAGAGTCAACAGCAACAAGATCCTTCTGAGTTATTAATAAATAGTTTAGAAGGGTAATTAATGCATACACTATGACCCTTTCAATTTTAGACGGCCCAAGAATTCCAGTTTAATTAAGCATTAATCCCAGTTCCATCTGTAAATGGAGCGCAGTAAATAACTCCAGAGACATTTACTGCCATTTATCACATGCAGATGAGATAAAGTGATTTTTGGTATGCCACAAAACATACTTATTTTTTTCACCTGTAATATTTTCTATACTTTGTGAAGAACTTAAATATTTGTGAGTCCTTTCTATCCTTGACTGATTTCTTTTGAGAATTATGTCAAATGGCATATTTCTTGGTGGGGCCCACAAATGCTTTCTAATAGTATAGTTTTATATCATTTTATTTTCTTCAAGGACCTCACTAAAACCTTTGTACCTAAGAAAATTATTGTTCAGGCAAGCTGTCACCCATGGCTTTTGTTTAATGGGTACATGGATTTAATGCTGCTAAATTGTGTTAGTAGTGGGATTCTAGAAAACAATAAGGAAGTACCACATTTGTGAATCTTGGGCATATATCTTAGCAGTATTTGGAGTACTAATTGGTTGAGTAAACTCATTTGTAGTGCAATTAAACCACTGTATAGTAGATGAGGTATATCACACTTTGGGGAATGGTTGGGAATATACAAGAAGTTAAACAAGCTGTGAATCAATAAAGAGCCAGGACGCAGGCCAAGTCATTACTGGGCTCACAAGCTGCCTGTTGGAGCCTCTGCCGATCAGCCAAAACTTTTTTTTCCACTCTTTTGCTCTTCCCAGATTTAATCTCTCATTACATTTCTGACCGATTTCCTCTATGTTGTAATTATCTTTAATTTGAAATTTGAATGGAGCTTTCTCTCTCGTGTCACCTGGGCCGATATGAACTGCTGAGCAAGTAGATTCCAGGAAGAGTGAATGAACTGAGAGGCTCCTAGCAGCTGGCGTGGGTGTCTGCATAGCAGGGTTTCACCCCTCAGGTCTGTGGCTGAAAGAGACACCGAGTTCACAGCTTTTCTAGAACCGTTGTGTCCAAAACTGACCCTTTCATTAGAAAGGACTTCTGCTTATCTTGGTAGAATACAAGGAATCATTTTTCTCGTTCTTGGTGTCCATTCATGCGGTAATGCCATTTTGATAAACATCTGATTTCATTCTCTGTTACTCGTGTTTAGCTCCCTGGCTGGAAGTTGAGCATCTCTTCCTGCCAAGTGAGTCCTCCATAGCAGGCTGTGTGTTTACGCCAGGTTCTCTGCCAGTTTCTTCTCCTGTGTGCTCTGCCCATGGAAGCCCTGGGTAGTAGTAGATTCTTTTTACCTGCATGCAGAAAAAGCAGTGTCCTGACAAGGTCACTAAGCCTCAGATTCTTTTTACCTGCATGCAGGGAAAGCAGTGTCCTGGCAAGGTCACTAAGCCTCAGATTCCCAGCACAGCTCTCCTCCCTTGGTAGAATCCTTTGGTTAAAACTTTCAGCCATCTTCATTGAGGTGTAACAGGCCTACTTCTTTTGAACACTTCCTAAATTTCAAAGTTTCAACTTCAAATATTTTCAAAAGCCAAAGAATAGAATTAACTCAAAAGTAGAAACACTAAATGCAGAAGGTATAGTGTTTCTCCCCTACTTTGCTTTTCTTTGTAACCTTGATGAACATGATTCTCTTACCCTTCATGGACCCAGCAGTTCAGCAGAAGGCCATGCTGCAGTACAGGCATGCCTCTTTCCACATGCACCCTCCTGCCTTTTCCCTTTGTTTCCTTCCCCCCTGTCCTCCCTGGCTTCCAGGTGCTCTTTGCCTTCCCAGATTCAGGGGTTGGGTTCTCGGGATAGATATCATGTTATGCACAGTAAACCCTCATGCTCCCGATAGTGTGACTTCATTCAGCCCTAGGCGCTGTTAGCTTCCGAGTCCATCTCTCGCCCCCCCCCCCACCTCTCCAAGAAAAAGGTCTTCTCCCATGTCACTCTCCACCTTTGGGTTTTCCTCTTTTCCAAAGTCAGTGGAAGAAGAGGCAGAAGCAGCCTTTTCCAAGTGATCCTTGAGGGCCAGAAAGTGGAGATATATGAGGCCAGATCAACCCACTGCAGTGGAAGGATACTGAGAAGTTTCTAATTAGCCAACTACTGTCCATTAGTCCCTCTCTGTTTCTCTCTTGCCCTCTTTCTCCAAATGTCTTATTTTCTGTTACCTTAAGGAGGTCTAGAACACTGATTTATATAAGAGGTGAAGAGATATATGTGAATCTCAATAATTATTTCTAAATAAGCACACATTAGTGTGAAGATTGGTACTCCCAAAGTGATGCAGAAGTGTAAGACACCAGGAATATAAAGCAAACCAAACACATCAAGCTGCAGAAAATTTGCATTAGGAAGTCCGGCTGCCTTGTGTAACTGGATGGAGATCTGGGGACATGTCCTAAGGCAAAGATTTCTCAAGCTGCCTGTAGGGTTAATTTCAATTGGTTCAGGTCAGTTTCCCCACAATTAACTGATGGCTTTAAGTACATCATCTCAAAAGGGAGCAGGAAGTCAAATGTGATTCTATAACCTGAAAATCCGAGACTGCAGATCAGCATAGTGGTTAAGTTGAGCCTCTAGCATCTTTCTTTTTTATTCTTAATAGAATCCTGTACAATTGTGTTGTTGTTTCACCTTCTATTGATCTTGCAAGATATCTCAGAGCAATTGTTTGAGAGAAATGCTAGCCTTGTGATAATCTCCACATGAAATTCAGAATGTGTACCAAAGATTCTTCAGTACTACGATTAAAATTAAATATTAAAGGAAGAGATAGAAAGCAAGATGTAGTCTGGTTGACAGAAATAGGCAAATGATTATAGAAAGATGTATTCATTCTGTTTTCAACACACTGAATTCTTAATTTGAAAAAAAGATGATTGCCTATTTCCAAAGTCCTTTTAATAATAAGTAAGTGCTGAGCAATGTACACCTTATATTTAAGATGCTTTATTTTCCATGTTCCTATGTGCTGTGCTAACAGCCTGTTGCCAGATGTGGTTAGAAGTAACAGATTAGCTGTGAACTTCTGATTTTTTTTCCTATCAGTAACAGGGCAAAGGGAAATATAGTAAGAACCTTTAATCTGATATAGTAAGAAGTACTAGTTTGAACATATGAAGTCACCTAAAAATCCTACTTGAACATTTCAGTGCAACCTAAGTGCTGCAACCTAAATACAAACATATAAATTTCTTGGCATATGAGACATTCCAGAAAACCAGTATAGACCCAGTTATAGTACAATGTTTCTTTCCAGTTTCAGCTTCTTTAAAGATGAAGTAGGGAAGAACTTAAAAGCATTTGAATGCAGTAATCTAGATTGATTTTTTTTTTCAATTTCCAGAAAGTTCACCCTCAGTAAAACATTTTATTTGACAATTTACATCTATCAAAACTGCCTAAAACATTCCTTTAGAGCATTTTTAACTAGCAGTGGAGCTCCTCATTTTTATATGCGTGTTTCATTGGTTTCAGTATTTATTTAGATTGGTTAATTATTTTTATCCAATTGAATTAGCAGAAGAGGTATGGGAGTGAACCCAGTTAGTGGGAGTTCCAATGTCCAGGCAGCCTGCAGAGAGCCACCAGCCCACGCTGCAAGTGCCAGGTGTCGACTCGCTGCCTCCCACATTTGACTGGATTTTACAGTGAGAATGACACCAACAGGGTATTCAGTGAGTCGGGTTTGTGGCGTATGGTTAAGGCTTGTAACAATACAGTGAATGGGGAATGGAGGAAAAAACATAATGTTTAAACAGAGATAAAAATATAGATGGGTGAATTTTGTGAGCAGGGGCAAAAGGATACAATAAAAAGATATAGGTAGTTAGGTGTTAGTAATTCCCTGTGAAATATTAATGGAAAAAATGATAATACTGATTAAACGGGGCTCAACTCTACTTAGTGCATGAGCCTAACCAAGTGGTCCAGCAGGAACGCTCAGGATGTGCTTGACCCCCTCACCAGCACTGCTCCCCGGCAGCGAAGCAACTGCTAAAAACATCTCTGATCACATGACGCCTTGATTTAGAAGGCAGGTCACCAAATATTATTTACTATGACTGATGGCTTTTTTTGTGAGTTATTACTTGATTGTTGCCTTTGGCTAACAGTTGGTAACTCTGAGTAAACTTCTTACTTGATCACTGCCTTCCTGGAGAGTTCAGATCTGCCCTCCATGATAAAGATGAGAGAGAGAAAAGGGGCCCCCAAGACATGGTCTTTGTGGGGTTGTAAGACTCCTCCTCCTAATTACTTCTTTCCCCCCCCATGTCATCCTGCACCTCAAGGAGGCCGAGTTTTACCCTAGAGAGTATCTGGGAAAGGCTGTGGGCAGAGAGAAGTCCAGCTTGCTCTGGGCTTCTTATTCGCAGATTGCCTGACACTGTGGTCACGGGTTGGAAGGAGCAGAAGTACAGCTCTGTGGTCAGCTCCTTTCTGTACAGGAAAATGCATTTCCTTTTGGACCAGAAAGAGAGTAACACATGCTGAGGTCCATCGTGAAGAAATACGCTCTTTGTCGCAGCACAGCCTCACATAACCTCTTATTTCTCATTTATCTGGAAACTTCATGGGAAGTAAATTACTTTCAATTGGAAATCAAATACTTTAAGAAACTTCGGTCCTTTTTGCAGATCCCAAGGGTATGATTTAGAAAATTATTGCTTTAGTCAGTCAAGGAAAAGTGCCTAACATATGTCTAATGCTTCCAAGGATCCAGCTTGTGATCTGTATGTAATTTTGTTAATTCTTCCCAGTTCTGACTTATATACTTGGCTTTGCTGTTGTTTGTGGGGAAACTGAACGCCTCAGCTAGATCTTGGAAAATAATTCACTCTGAGGATTGTCAGTGTCCTTTTGTGAGCAATGAAGATGAGTTTGATGCCTCATGTATGACCTTTATTGAAAGACTTTGGCCTTGGAAGGAGTTGGTTCCAGTTGGCAACACAGCTTATTTGAGCAGAATTCGAGCTGCCTTAGGAATTTAAGCAGATGAGCACATGGTTTACTGTGTCCCCCAAGCATTATTTCTGTCTTCCTGTGAACCCCAATACTTGTGCTTCTTTTCAGGGCAGTCTACTTTGTTCGGCATAAGGAATCGAGACAGAGGTTTGCCATGAAGAAGATTAATAAACAGAATCTCATCCTTCGAAACCAGATCCAGCAGGCTTTTGTGGAGCGGGATATTCTGACTTTTGCAGAAAACCCCTTTGTCGTCAGCATGTATTGCTCCTTTGAAACAAGGCGCCATTTGTGCATGGTCATGGAATATGTGGAAGGTAGGTCCGCTGCTGACCGGAAACACAACGCCGGCCCACGGCAGCCCCTCATGTCTATGTCCTTGGAGCCATCTGTGCTTCTGCCATGTAAATGACTGTATCCACCCTAAACTAGGCAGTGAGATGGGTGTATTCCCAGTCATTATCTTCTGATAATTGCTTGGAAAGCGCTTACTTTACTATAATAAAGGGAAAATCCGTGCTATTTGGAAAATGGCTTTTCTTTTTTTAAATAGCTTTTAATCCTGTCTCCTTTCAGTTGGTCATTAAAGCTGGATTATAGGGGACACAAGTTTTCCGTCTTATTTTATCACATAGCATAAAAACATTCATTGCTGTTGGGTCTTCTTGAATTAACGGTACATTCTTTTTTAGTCCAGAGTGTAGGATTAAAAATGTGTTAAGGAAAAAGAAAGACATTTGAAAATAATCTAGCCAAATCTGCTTGATTTACAGCCTTTTTAAAAAAAAATGCTTTTGTGGTCCCCTCTTTAAAATGTTCCAAGTAATCTTATTTTCATCTCTTTTTCCTTTAAGCTTTGAGACTTTTAGTCGCTGTGACTTGACATAAAGTTAATAAAATGAATACATCAGCAAAAGGCCAGAACAATTTTCCAGCCCTCCAGTTTAACTCCTGTCATTATCTGAGCACAATCCCAAAACAATAAACTTGTACATACAGTAGATGTAGTTAAACCTTCTGTATTCTGAAGTCCAAGAGAGCGAAACTTACTATATATTGAGTGGCAGCTTGAAGACAGATATAATTTGCCTGATTTCCACTCATTGTTCTTGCCACTGCACAAGTTCTCTGCTTTCTTAACCATTTCTGTGGCCCTTTTAACAGCAGCAGCAACAATAACATTTATTGTGTATTTGTTATGTGCTGGGCAATAGTCTAACTTATTTATATAGATTAGTTCAATCTTCATAATATTCTATAAAAAATGAATTTATTACTATCCTGATATTCCAGATGATGCAACCAACCCTAGCAAAATAATTGGTTTGCCTAACACTCTCACTTTAAAAACAGGACTTCCATACAGGTAGCCTAACTGCCACATCTATCTTTTATACTGATATACTTTTAGCTGTTAATTTTTTAGCTTGATTCCTTTAACTTTAAATTTATGTAATATACTGTATATAGTAAAATTATGTTAGTGGGTCCTCAAAATACAGTTCTGCTTCAGAGCCAAACCTGCTGTTACAAATACTGCACTGAAGTCTTTATTGTCTCCGCTCCATGTCTTAGAGACATGATTACTTAATGCAGTCTCAACTTATGAATATGTTATACTCATGAATATGATTTTGCTTTGAAAGTCTGCTGTTCAGACTGATGGTCTTCATTAATCCTGGTTAATGTTGCATCTACTAAGTCTTTTTCTTGTGTTTTATAGGGGGAGACTGTGCCACCTTAATGAAAAACATGGGTCCTCTCCCTGTTGATATGTCCCGAATGTATTTTGCGGAGACGGTCCTGGCCTTGGAATATCTGCATAATTATGGAATTGTACACAGGGACTTGAAGCCAGACAAGTATGTACAGTGATGAAACATGTCTCTTACATACATACTACACTTTCTTTTGTCTAGAAAAGGTCTTCTTTCAATGCTATTTGCACATTTCTAAATTCTCCCATAATGCCTAAAGTAAGTTTTTTGTTTTGTTTTTTTTTCTTTTTTTTTTTTTTGAGACAGGATCTCGCTTTGTAGTTCAGGCTGGCCCCGAGCTCAGCCTCAAACTCACATCACAGCAATCCTCCTGCCTCTGCCTCCCAAGTGCTGGGATTACAGGCGTGAGCCACCACGCCCAGCACTGTGGTATGTGGTACTGGTTGCTGCTGGGTGTGAGTCTCCACACCCAGTCCTGGTGGTTACCGGGGATCCAACCCCAGGCCTTGTGCTTGCAAGACAGGCGCTGGAACCACTGAGCTAACTCCCTGGCCCTAAAGTAAGTTATTTTAACAATATATGTGACAAATTTTATAGAATTATCTAAAGGTCAGAATGCTTATAGTAACAATTCAAGAGAGTAAGCAGACTCTAAAGCCAGAATTAGTTTGTTGCTAGTCAAGAGTTGATATCCTAAAAAATTAAAATAAATTTGTTTCCTAGATAGTTTCTGTATTTGATATCATGTTCAGATAACCCTTCCCTATTCCAAAATAATGTACTTGATATTATATTCTGTTTTACTCACACTGTTCATTAATTTTTAATTTATATGAAGTTCATTCTGGTGTCTGAGATACAGATGGAATCTTTTTCCCCAAATGACTAGCTGTTCGTCTTGACACCATTTATTAAATATTTCATGCTTTCTCCACTAATGGGAACTGTCTTTAACAATATTACATGTTAATATGTAAAGACTTTAAGTGTGTTTAAATTTTTATGACAAAACTGACTCATGCTCATTCCTGAAAATTTGGAAAGCACAAAAGAAGACATATGAAAAAATTTCATTCAAACTATTACCAAACAAGGACAGCGATGAGAAATTTGGCATACTCCCTCTGTTTTAAATCCTTCTATTAATTTAGTTTTTTAGTTGATATGATACTGCATATACTGTTAATTTTTGTACTGAAAAAACGAAACTTTCTAAATACATTCATATGCAAGTTATTTGCATGTATAAGACATATAGGTTTTACATTTGACTAGAAATGTAAATTAGAGGGCTGGAATTTGAAATGTGAAACAATACATTTTTCTGTCCAAGTTCTTTATCTGTGTCTCATTTGAATCACAGATCAGTAGGTTATCTTAATTCCTAACGTATGACATGGGAATATTGGTAGCCCTTTCTCTTCTGTTTTCTTATTCCGCAAGTAGAAAAGAGTCAGAGTAGTATCTTTGGATTTTTCTGAGAATTTTAGAGTGTAGTGAGGAATGACACTTAAGTGGCTATTCCAACAAAGATTAGCTGCACCTCGTCTTTGGCCCTCTCCTGTGAATTACACTCAGCCAGTTACACTCAGTGACATTTGGAGTGACATCTCTGTGTGACTTCATCCCTTTTCAGGTTGGGTTTTGTTAAAAAAAAGTTTATACATTCAATAGCCTTACAAAGTGATGAGGGGAAGGGGAAATCTTTTTTAAAAAGCTTCAATGTGATCGTTGATTCTGTATCCTTCTGCTTCACAGCTTGTTGGTTACCTCCATGGGACACATAAAACTGACAGATTTTGGATTATCTAAGGTGGGACTGATGAGCATGACCACCAATCTTTACGAGGGTCATATTGAGAAGGATGCGCGGGAGTTCCTGGATAAACAGGTAAGCTGAATGTGCTCCACTCTGTGGAGAAATACACAGCACAGGCCCGCCAGTAAAACTCAGAACCCACTTGTGTCAGCCATCTTCACATTAGTGCTGGTGGTTTAGATGTCTGTATAAGCCTTACATTTAATAAAGTGCTAATTGCTCCCATTTGTCTCCATGGGCCTCTTTGAACTGTCCGCTCCTCCACATTCTTCCCCCAGCATTATGGTCTATTAGCAAGACGAACGATCTAATTGCACACAAGTGAGGGTGTGAGAGAGATAAATGGAAAACTGTTTTTGTAAGGAATTCAGGAGTCTCAGTAGAGTACTCGGGAAACTCATGATGCATTGTACAATCACGGATGCTGAAATCCGAGCCATGGCCCATTTCCTCTTAAGCATGCCTCATTGCCATGTGCCCACAATCTGTTCATTGTAAAGTTACTTAAGGTAAACACATCTCAACTGTCATCCTTTTATGAAATAACCAGGGTGGAATCCATGTGGTCACATTAATTATAAAACTCTCTCTGATAGCAACAGATTAAAAATGAATTATTATTTTAAATATGAGGAGTATACATTTTAGTATTTAAAACAAGCAAAACCACCAAACAGGGTCAGATTCTCACTTTGAAATTAAACACTGCACATAATTTAACACTCAAGAAGAATTTGCAATTTCCCTTCTTAAAGTGCTAATTTGCCTTGGTCTTGTAGAAATGTGTAATTGACATCCTCAAGGTCTTTGTGTAGGTCTGTGTGGTTGAGCAGGTGCACTTGAGGCAACATAATTGTTTAGTCATCTTGCTCATGGTAATTCATGTCTAATATTCCACTCATTCTCATATTGCAATCGACTTTTAGGTCTGTGGCACACCTGAATACATTGCCCCAGAAGTGATTCTGAGACAAGGCTACGGGAAGCCTGTGGACTGGTGGGCCATGGGGATTATCCTGTATGAATTTCTGGTTGGATGTGTGCCGTTCTTTGGGGATACTCCAGAAGAGCTATTTGGACAAGTCATCAGTGGTAAATATCATCAGGAGTTCTCATTAAGCCACTACTGGGGAGCAGCTATTTAATGTAAACCTGTTGAGTGTCAGTTTTCACTGCTAAAATTTTAACCTTTATAAACAGTTGAGCCAATATTTTCGCTCCATCATCACAGCTCATGACTTTCACCTCAAGAGAGCAATGTGTATTGAACATTGATCTGAGAAAGTTTTGTTAAGTTGGAATTTGGAAATGTGCTAGCGATATTATGCAGCTTTTACTGTGTGGTTTTTGTGGTGAAAGAAATGGGTGTGGGATTTCTGAGTGATTTAATTGTCGTCTAGTCTTTCTTTTCCATGATAGGAAAGTTGCACCAGAGAAGAAAAGGTTAATGTGAGTAACATTTACATAAATGGGAAAAAATGGCTAATGGCACAATGAAGAAATTAACAAAAATGTAATAAACCCTAAAACAAATGTCTACCAAATAATAAATAATGAGAATGGGAAGGAAGCAAATTGAATCCACAGATTGTTAATGATTTCATTGGTAGTTGTTATGGTGTAATGTTATTTCTGTAACAGCTGTTCCTCTTTCATTTAAAATTCAATAACCTTTAGATCTTACCCTGCAAGCTGACCCTGACTATTGTTATGCGGCTTGTGGCAAAGCTAAATGATAATTAAATAGGATCTACCACTACCCTACCTGCTGATTTTGTAAATTCCCCTGAAGCATAGATCAAAGAGGCCTCTCTTCCCGCAAGTGTCTCAGGCCTCAGTGGCAGGTCCATCCACCACTTCTGGTCTCTTCTGGACCGCGCTAACAGGAGCCAGCAGTGGAGATGTGGAAAAATTCCTTTTGCATATGAGGAGCCTCTTAATCATAGCATTATTTTCTAACATTGACTTTGTAAGCCAGGCATATTTGTAAACTTTAACAAAGTAGATTTGTGAGTTGCCTGCAGTGTGTAACCCCTTTATAAATTTCTGAGCTGTTTATGGATTTATAACTAGGCTGTTTTCTGACATACCAAGGCCTGAATGGCAAGGGGAATCAACTGTTTAATTAACACAAGCAGCAAATGCTGGCTTTGTTCTCCATGCCTTGCGGCTCAGTTGCATATTCATGTTTTATTTTCCAAATCAGATTTAAACCACAGCCGAGGAAGCTAGAGGCAGCCACGGACAGAAATAACTCATGTTTTTATTGCATTTCCATACACGCAAGCACTCGCACACCTATCTTCAGGCAAACTCCTTTAGAGTGAGAACATATTCTGATATTTGTGACAAATTTTAAATACATCCATTCCTACCATCACTTGGGGTATTTCTCTTCTTACCCTTCAATCTAAGCATTTTGATTACTTCTTTGTGTCTTAGAAATATTTTTGAAAATAACTTTTTACTTCTTAAAGCTGAAGAACTCATTGACCATGGGCAAATTCTCAGTTAAGAATAGTCAACCCTCCTCTGATGTGCTCTGCATGAGTGGGCCGGAAACACAGGTGTGCAGAGTTTCTATCATATGAAGTCCTCTTAATTACCAGAAAGGGCAACTTAATGGAAGCCAATTCTGGCGAAGAAATATAAATTCAAAAGGCAGATGAGTGACTTTGCTTACTGAAATATTCTGTCTGCAGCCTGGGGAAAGCTGTGCTATTCATGTCTTCTAGAATAATGCTGCTCAAGTTCCACTATCAGCTGGAGACCTTAACGCAAGTTCTGGTTCAGGAGGTCTGGGTGGAGCCTTAGGTGCTGCATTTCCGTGTCCTTGGGTGAGGTCCGTGCTGTGGACCTGCCTTCCTCTTTGGGAAAGTTACAAACTACTTTTTTTCTTTCTAGATGAAATCAATTGGCCTGAAAAAGATGAAGCCCCACCTCCAGACGCCCAGGACCTGATCACCTTGCTCCTCAGGCAGAATCCCCTGGAGAGGCTGGGCACAGGTTAGACCACACGTGTTTGGATTTTGCCAGCATGTAAAAAAATAACGCCCTCATGGAACAGTGTGAGGCTTCTGTGTGTTCCTTTTGTACAGGTGACAGCTGGTAGTTGACATAGGATGTAACTACAGTATATTAGAGCAATATATTTGGTATTTTCTTTCCCTATTTAGGGCAGTGAGACACTTTTCAAAGTTATTCTTTTTTCTTTACTGAGCTTATTGGTACAGATCAGGCATACATTATAATCACATTCATCACTGAGAATTTGTAGCTGTACTTGCTATATCTTGGTTCTTTTTTTCCGCATTCCTCTGCCCTCTCTCAAACTCCCCCCTCCACCTCCCCTGTATGCATAAACTTTGCTTTTTTTCCTGTTATCATCAAATTACTTCTTTCACGTCTTTGCTTTCCCCCAACCCCTTCCTAATTCCTCTTCTCCTTTGAACATTTTATTTCTATTTCACATTCACAATAACCATTATTCATTTGTAGCCATGCCCATTTTTCATTTAAAGACCCCATTCAAAAATGGGTATCTGAAATGAAGACACAGTAAAAGAACCAAATGAACATGAAAAAATGTGCAGCATCCCTGCTCATATGATAAATGCAGATGAAAACACCACTCAGGTTTCACCTCACTCCAGAAGACATGGCCGCTATCATGAAATCGACCAACTACAAACACTGGCAGGGCTGTGAGGAGAGAGGAGCCCTTCTTCACTGTCTTTGGGCTGTAGACTGGTGCAACCACTGCAAATCAGTGTAGAGACTCCTTAAAAAACTAGGATTAGAGGTCCGTTTGACCTTGTATTTCCCTACTGTGTATATAGACAAGAGAATGAAAAGCATATTACAGTAATATATATGCACCCATGTTTATAGCAGCCCAGTTTGTGATAGCTAAATCTTGGAAACAGCCCGAAGACCTTCAACTGGTAAGTAGATAAATAAGATATAGTTTCTTTATAAAATGGAATACTATGCAGCCATAAAGAAAGATAAACTTGAGACTTTTATAATTAAATATATATACTTTGTGGCCATATTCATAAGTGAAATAAATAGGACATACATGTCTAAAAACCATATTATTTCTCTAGTGTGAGAAACTGAGTGTGTAAATGAGCTCCAGAACACAAATTCTTAATTTGTTTCAATAAATAAATCCCCAAGACAAATGCAAGTTTTCTGTCCTAAAAAACGTGCACCTTACATTAATTTGAAATAGAATCAGATATGTGGAGCTCTTTTAGTATTTGTTTCCATGTAGATTTGACCCAGCAGGCCACTATCCCTTAGCTTTGAAATGACTTGTCAATACTCAGACTAATTAATGGAATTGAGTGCCTGGGCTTGAACCAAGCTGTCCTTTCCTGACTATAAGCACCAGAGGGAGAAAAAAATAACATTAGTTTTCAAGACAAAGGAAATAGTAGATTTGTTTCTTGGTGATTTTTTTTCCTGTCTGTTCTGCTAGAGGTGTAAGTTTCCTTTTCTTCCTTCTAGTCTGAGTAGATGGACTTTAGAACTTCCAGAACAAACTCTGTGTCTGCTTGAGTGTATATATTTGTCTTAAGGAGGCTACAATATTAAATATGAACACACTTACTCGAATCAGTATCCATCATTTTTATCAGTGAAAATTGTTGGCATGGTGAAGTGTTTTATTCTATTTTATTTTAACAGAAGTTCTAAATCTGATAAAATAGTTCCTACTTTTCAAGAAAAAAAACAGGCATTTATATTTACAACAGGTTATTTATATCACTATCCATTTTCACTTACAAATACCTGTTAGGTTTATCTTCGCTTACTTACGGAATGCTGCATTAGTAGAGTTTAAACAATGGGTTGGTGCTGAACCTTTGGCGTCTATGTGGCTGTGAACTGTTTATTATCCTTGAAAGTTCTAAAGCACTCGCCATCATTTCAGGAACCTATGCTACCCTGTGGGCCGAATCCTCCCCACTGCCTATTTTTGTAAATAAAGTTTTATTGAAACAATATATTTCAGTTAACATTACCAATGGCTACTTTCATGCTATAGGTACAGAGTTGGGTAGTCATGACAAATTATCCGGTCTACAGATACTAGAATATTTGCTGCTTGGTCCTCACACAAAAATTTTGTAGACTCTGGACTAAAGAATCCAAGAAGGTCTAAAATCAGGGCTTAGCTAGGAAACATGAGCTGAGCCTCTCGCTGATTCCATGTGTGTTTTCATTGGTTTGTCTGCGGAAACCCAGGTAAATCAAAGTGAAAGGCACAAACTCTAGAGTCAGATAGGCCAAGTTTAAATCTGGATACTGTGGGCTCAGGCCTTTCACCTTCCTTCCCATTCCTCAGTTCCTTCTCTGTGAAAGGGAGTGGTTAGTAACTGCACTGTCAGATCACTGTGAGGATACAGAGAGGCCATCCAGAGCAGCTCCTGCAAGCAGGTATGGGGCTGCTGGCACCACTGTAAATTTTTGGCATGGGCAAATCTCACACATTCCTTTTGAACATATGAGTCATAGCATGGTGATGGTAGCACTATCTTTGAGCCAACTAAACTCCTCCAGCCACGTGTTTTCCATGTCTTCCCACCCTATTTGTTTTTCCATTTGTCTGAAGTGATAGGCAGACTGGTTATTTCTCACCCTCTGTGGATGGCCATCCAATTTGCTTTCTGGTTCAACAGAGATGAGTAGTTGTCAAAGAACTGGTGGCCAGACTCTGTTCAGGGCAGAGTTTTACAGAGTGATTTTTTTACTCACTTGCCCCACGTCTGAGACACACTGACATTTTAAGGTTATCCTGCAGTCATACAAATACCTATGTAAATATCCTGTTCAACTGACCCAGATTGGATTAAAAATATATGGGAATGGATACATCTTTCTAAAGGAGACTCTGAAGTCCGGAGTTTTTCCTCTTGAAAGTCTGCCCCTTTCCTTCCCCAAGAACACTTGGATCCTTGAGTAGGTTTGGCTTAGAGAAGTAGGGTCCTGCTGACAGGGCATCCATGTCCGCGTATCTATGATATGCTGCCAGTTATTTCTCAGTGCATTTTCCTGTTGACTGCTACTTCCAGACTTTTCAGAATTTGACAGCTTGAGGAACAAATCCCCGAGCAGAAGTCCAAAAGAGACGTTTAAAAGACTCTGCCTAAGCTTTGCGTTTTGTCAGAAAGTGATTGCCATACAAACAAGTCCACCGTGACAAGACCGGGTCAGGCTTGGACAGTGACAGTCCTCTAGCCCTGCTGTGCTGCCTCCAGTGAGAGCATTTTGTGTTTAATGCATATTTCCTGGGCAAATAATGCACCATGAAAATGTGCAAATGCACATTTGCCCAGGAGACAGGAGAGGCTGAGGAAAAAGTGTGAAGAACATAATGGATGTTTAAGAAATTTCCATGAAAGAAGAAAAGACATAGACTATTCATGCCAAAACCGAACTTTGTAGTTTGAGACCCTGTTCTACTTGAACAGTACTCGCAACCAGGAGAGTTGAGCAGCAACATGACATCCGAGGCTTCAGAGGTGCTCTGAGGTGGATACCACCTGTGTACCAAGTGCACGGTCTCTAGCCTTACTCTCATTTTTGTAGTCTGTGAGAATGAGCGTGGATTGTTGGGAGGAATAAGGAAAAAATGATCATAAATGTTTCTGGTACATCAACCAAGTGCATAATGGGAACTCAAGAACTCATCAGTTTCTCTTTTTCTTCCTTTTAGAACAGCTATAGCACACAAGTGATCTACATTTAGCTCATATGCTGCCGTGTACACTTTTCTTAAGTATATATGAAACAAAATCCACTAATAGTCAGCTTTTTCACAGGGGACACAGAGCCCAAAGTGTGGGAAATGTGAGCTGGATCCTCAGTGGGCTGAGACTCTTTAGAGAGGACCCGTTTGTCATGGACCACAGATGGGAAGCAGAAGTTCTCTCTAGGCTGGGGAGTTAGCTCAGTGGTTCCGATGCCTGCCTTGCAAGTGCAAGGACCCGGTTCAATCCCTGGTAACCACATACAACAATACTGGGTATGGAGACCCATGCCCACCGAAAATCAGTCCCTCATACCACCATGTTGAGCATGGTGGCTCACACCTATAATCCCAGCACTCAGGAAGCAGAGGCAAGAGGACTGCTGTGAGTTCAAGGCTAAACTCAGGGCTAGCCTGAACTACAAAGTGAGACCTTGTCTCAAGAAAAAAAGTAATTCTCTCCCACCTGGGTCCCAGAGCAGAACAAGAGAGAAGGAAAGGCCGTGGGTGAGATCTGGAAGGCCTGGATAAGCCCTTGGCCCTAAAGAAACTGCTTCTGTGGGCCACATTGAGCAGCTCAGAACTTCAGAGTGCTGTTCCTACTGACAAGGCACCACAAAGCAGCTGGTCCTTGTGGGTGGTGGAGCCATGTCCAGTCTAGGAGTCCAGAGGTCTGTGTCATGGGCCACTCACTGGGCCTGATTCCATGGACTCCATTGTCACCCACATGGTTAGGGAGTTGGGTAAGGAAGTGAGCCTGCTTGGTCTTGTATCCTGTTTTCTGAAGAATAGAGCATTAGAGGAAAAAGATACTGTCATGTGTATTGGAGGACATTGATTTGGCCAAGATGAAAGCCAAGATGCACAGTTGACTGGAGGAGGAGGGGGAGAGGTGCCGTGGCCCAGTCATTTCCTAAAAAATATAACAGTGCCTACTTTATGGGTTATTGTTAATAATCTCATTAAAGGAAAGAAGATACCTAGTACATCCATTGCAATACTTGGCATTACGTTGCCCCAGAAATCCTATAGCTATTACTATGTACTCTGTTTTTTACCAGAAACATGGAAAACACCTGCAGAGAGTCTTGGATAAGGATTCAAATCCAAGGCTGTGTGAAGAAGCACCTCTCCCCTCCCCGGTGATGCCCGTTGCTTTGCTCTTCTCCCTGCATTCCACTGTTTCAGAACACCACTTACCCCAGCTGGGTTTACAGCTAGAGATGAAATTGAGCCACAGTTTTGAACCACAAAGACTGGAGCCATCTTTCCCTTAACCAAGACCGCAGCCCATTTCCTTTCTAGCTTCCATTTCCAATCCTATTCATTGTACCCCATGGAGGACAGGATGGGAGGCCCGGGTGGTAACTGCACGAAAGAACCATTTCTGTTTCAATAGGGATCTCCCAGGAGAGGGGTTAATTAGACTGTATCATGCCTTGGAGAGATCTTTTTCCATTTTTTCAGGATCAATTCTTTGTTATCTATCCATGGAGTGTATGCTTGTGTGTGGAGCCCAATTCTCCTGCCATGTATTTGTATAATGTGAACCTTTTTTCCATGGAGTACAGTGTTAATATTTTTGATGCAGCCTCCCCTTCAAAAATCACTTCATACCCTGTGAGCTAAATCTCAAACATCTTCTGTTATTGTACTACTATGCTGACTTAGCAAAAAGAAGCCTAAAACTCAGGAATGGTGATTGATAGTTATTGGAAGCATTATAAATCTATCAAACCGTTTTGCCAGTTCCTTCCTCAAGAATCTAATCCACAGAACCCTATTCCTACATATGTTAATGAGCAATCCAATCAAATTGAATGGTAAGCATTATATAGTATTTAGGAAAAATTCATCATTATTAACCTGACCTCTAGAGGAAATATTGCCGTGAACACATTTTGTACCTTGTTAGAATTTTTCTGGGCTTGTAATGAGTGAATCTGCTTTGGGCCAACATGCGTCCATGTCCCCAGGTTCAGCATAATGTGATTTTAAGTGGCCGCATCATTAACCTTTGAAAAATGGAGGAAGTCATGGAAAAATTAACAAAGAAAAACTGTGCCATAGCAATCGCTCCTAGCAAAATCAGATCTCCTGATGATAAGTTAGGAGGATTTTTTTTTCTCCAGTTTTGGTTGCAGAATGAAAATGCATGGCTCCCGCGATGATGTCTTCATTTCTCCGCTGATGAGATTTCTCAGTGGCCCTTACGCCCTGGTGTTCACCCTGCTTGGAGTATGCTTTACCATGCTGTTCTCCGTCTCCCTCTCCTCCTGCAGGTGGTGCCTATGAAGTCAAGCAGCACCGCTTCTTCCGTTCGTTAGACTGGAACAGTTTGCTGAGACAGAAGGCAGAATTTATTCCCCAACTGGAATCCGAGGACGACACGAGTTATTTTGATAGTATGTGCATTAGCTGACATAAGACATTGTTTGGCCTTTACTTTGTAAAATATCATCTCAACTTCTGAGGTTTCTTCCAATCTCATACCCCACAAGTTCATTAAAAAAAATGCTCTGATGCAAAAACTTGTAATGAAAAACACCTAAATTCAAAGGTGATATTCTGACTATAACTCTTCTTAAACATCTCTTTGCAGCTCGGTCAGAGAAGTATCATCACATGGAAACTGAGGAAGAAGATGACACAAACGACGAAGACTTTACCGTGGAAATAAGGCAGTTTTCCTCATGTTCACATAGGTTTTCCAAAGTAAGTGAAACAGGTCGTGGGCGTATGGAGTGTCTGGTGCAGTCTTTCCCTGGGCGGTCACTGTATCCACAGCAGCTAGACTGGACTGTCAAACCACCTTCTTTTGTGTAGCTTGAGTTTTCTTGTGCTTCAAATGTTTTTTTCTTTAGCAAAAATGACCCTGTCATCTTGATTTGTTTTTGAGCCTAAGGTACAAACATAGTCATCTCATTGTGAGAGCAATCACACGAGAAACGTGCTGTGTCTGTCTGAGACTCTATAGTCCTCTCCCTGTTCTCTCATCTTATGATGCAGAATGTGAGCTGCCTGCATGCCAAGCTCTCTCTGAGGTGTACCCCATCACACCATGGTGTACCCCATCATTCTGAGGTGTACCCCATCACAACAAGTCCAACCCAAGGAGAAGGCTTATTCCTTGGAATAAGCTGAGATACTTAGGCACAACTGATGAGGCAAACAGAAATTCTTAGGACCAGTACTAGAAATAGTAAGTTAAAACCGTAGGAAGCCAAGCTAGAAGTTTGGGAGATAATAAAATTAATATGTAAGATGCATTTTACTGACCATGATAAGAGTAAACAATCATCATTGAAAAAAGAAAATAGTTTCAAACCAATGTAGGACCCTAGGAAAAAGCAGAAATAAATGTAGAAATATCCTACCTCCCCTTTGTGATATGTTTTCTGTTACCATGGCATTTTGCATGATTACTGTTTAGCTTTTCTATAACACTTTGTGATATTAAAGTGCTCTGTAGCTTTTGTAGGCAGTTACTTAAGAGTGTATCTGGAAATTGGCCAGTACTACCCTCTCTGTCTAGAGGAATGACACAGAGAGGTAGGGATTTCCCTGCGGAGGGCTATAGTAATTCTGTCAAAGCTGTGCTAGCACTAAGTGGTTACTGCTGTTTCCTTCTCCCATTTTTCCTGCCTCTTGTTCTTTAGCCTGATATTTCCTTCTGAATCCCAGTGGATTGTAGGACTGGGGGGCGGGGTATTCCTATGAGAACAGCAAGCAACGGAGTAGGGCAGACTACTCCCCACACTGGGCTCTCAGCACCCCACTGGCCTCCTGTCCTTGCTATGAGCTGACAGAGACTTGGGTTTGCCTGAGCTCTGGTCCCCTTCAGGAACCTCATTACCAACACAGGAAGCTGCCTGACTATTGGTAATTTGTACGCCAAACAAGGGCATCCTGTTCCTCTAACCAAGTATGTGCTTCAGCCCTGCCTTCTCCCCATGGACTTGCCTGCTTTCACTCAGTTCTAGAAACAGATAATTTATTCCCCTCTTTGTACTCCATTTCAATTCATTTTTCTCCTTCCTGCCCCAGACTAGTGGCCATTGCACCCTTTTTTCCTGTTATTTTCTTTCTCTGATTGACTTCATGGTTAAAAAGTAATTTCAGATGTGCATTGATCCTAAGCCCTGGAAACCCCAAGGCACATATGGATTCTGTTTGCAAATACAAAGTCCATGAGATATGGAGAAAGGACCCCACTACACCTGCACATACATATACACACACACGCAGAGTGAGCCTTTATCCAGGGATATAAATAAACATTGCAAGTCTTTTCTGAATATGTGGTTCCTTTAGTCATTTTTGCTCCCAAAACTTAGGTTTTTTGGTTTGTTTTTTGTTGTTGTTGTTGTTTTTTATGACCAGCTCTTCCTAGGAGATATTAATAAACACTGACTTTTTGCCTTGCAGGTTTTCAGCAGTATAGATCGAATAACTCAGAATTCTGGAGAAGAGAAAGACGACTCTGGAGACAAAACCAAAAGCACAACTCTGCCTTCCACGGAGACGTTAAGCTGGAGTTCAGAGTATTCCGAAGTGTATGTAGGAGGCTTTTTCAGTCCCGTCACAAACAGCAGCGGGTTCTTAAGCTGTAGGAGCCTCAGAAGGGGGTGGTGTGAAAATACAGGCCGTCAGGCCACCCCAGGGTCTGACCCCACAGTCCTGAGATGAGTCCGGGGGGCACCTTTGCAGTGTCTCCTGATCGCATGCTGCTCATCTGGGTACCGCACCTTAAGAATCATCGCACCAAATGTGATTTGCTTAGATTTATCCAAGTCCCACTTTGACCTGGTTGCCTTTAAAATTCGCCTGTAACAGGTTCCCAGTGGATCTTCATAACTTTGTTTTTGTTTTCAATCCAGGCAACAGTTATCAACATCCAACTCTTCGGATACTGAGAGCAACAGGCACAAACTCGGTTCTGGGCTGCTTCCCAAGCTGGCCATCTCGGCAGAGGGCGAACACACCGAGGCAGCGGCCTGTCCTGGAGACTCCCATGACGAGCCTGAGAAGCTACCTCTTGCTCCTGAAGAGTGTGCTCAGGAAGAGCCCGAGGTCACCACCCCAGCCAGCACCATCAGCAGCTCCACCTTGTCAGGTAAGCTCCTGGACACCACCTGTCACCCTCAGGAATGGCACTGCTCAGTGTGTACAAGTCTGAACCCAGAGCTAGCCTGGGTGCTCCATGCCACCACTGGGGATGAAGAGTCAGGCTCCTGCAAACTCTGCTCGACTGTCTCAGAACCCTCTCTCGGCGCTATGCCACACATCTCCGCCAGCTCCAGTGCCACCCAGAAGCTGCCAGAGGAGCATCTGGTGATGCGCAGGCTCATCTTGGGGAGTTGCACCCGAATCAGAGCCAGAGCAAGGGAAAGTATCAGTCAGATTATCAAAGTAACCCTCACAAATATCTCAACTCACCTACAGAGGACAGGTTAAAGCCAACTTTTCCTGTATCCCTGAAGTAGACGGTGATTTGGGAGCTGTGTACAGAACAACTCTCCGCGTGCTAGACTCATGCTGAGCACAGCAAGATAGCCATGCTTCAGGCTCACAGCACCTCCCTCCAGTGCACCAGGACTGAGGAAGGAAGGGAGTCAGTAACGCAGCGCAGCGTGAGCTGAGCGTGTAGAGTCAATTGTGCAGACTCAAGGTCCTTTCCAGTCTGTGGGTCGCCGGAGTAGGGGACCCTGAGGCATCCCCAGCTGTACAGGAGGTAGGCCCGGACTTGGGCCTTTTCTGTGACGTCACCTCTGTCATTTTCCTTTGTGTGAAATAACCTTTCTCATGATAGGAATAGAATCTTAACAGGTGTTTAAAGTGTTTCTGGTTTCATCTCTACCTTGCTAGCCTTAATAATAGAGATAGTGCTTATCTATAATCTTAGCACTCAGGAAGCTGAGGCAGAAGGATCACTGTAAGTCCGAGGCTAGCTTGGGCTACATAGCAAGACTTAGTCTCAAAACAAAAACTGGAAAGGGCTTAATTGGAAGTGCAAGTTAGATTATCTAAGAGTTGCTTTAATATCATTTGGTTTATAAAGTTTTTTGCACAGCATATTCTAAAGAGCAGTATACATTTATGCATTTTCAAATAATGAAACATAGATATGGCATAGGATCTCTGTTATACATGCTTTCATTAACTTATGCTTACTGTGCTATACTAATAACCATAATGATTCCAAGATTTTTTGCCACTTTTTTTTTTTTTTTTTGAGACAGGGTCTCCCTTTGTGGTTCAGGCTGGCCCTGAGCTCAGCCTCAAACTCACAGCAATCCTCCTGTCTCTGTCTCCTGAGTGCTGGGATTTACAGGCATGAACCACCACACCCAGCACTGTGGTATGTGGTGCTGATTGCTGCTGGGCGTGAGTCTCCACACCCAGTGTTGTATGTGGTTACCGGGGAATCGAACCTGGGCCCTTGTGCTTATAAGACAGGCACCGGAACCACTGAGCTAAATCCCCAGCCCTTTGCCACTATTTTTTAGACTCAGTGAATAGTGCGTTTTTTAGAGCATCACAAGATTACATTTTATCAGTTGGATTTCAGCCTCAATAAAAGGTTCAGATGAGTCATGTTCACATGAGTTCATGCTGCAGTCAGGTAGAAGCAGTATTTTTTTTGTTTTAGTTTTTTGAGACAGGGACTTACTCTGTAGTTCAGGCTGGCCCTGAACTCACTATGTAGTCCAGGCTAGCTTCAAACTCGAGGCAATCCTCCTGCCTCTGTGTCCCAAGTGCTGGGATTACAGATGTGAGCCACCATACCCGGCGCTGTGATATGTGGTTACCTGGGATCGAACTCAGGACTTTGCCCTTGCCAGGCAGATGCCAGAACTACTAAGCTAAATCCCTCGCCCAAGAAGCAGTGTCTTAATCTAAGGTTCCTGCCCCGTGCTAGTACATCTGGAAACTCAGTCATTGTACCTCTTATGCTTTATATTCCCATTTAGAGATCTCTGCCTATTCTTGCCCTGAGCAGAATACACTCAGCTACACTGCAAGTATACTCTTTTTTTTTTTAGGTTTTTGGAGACAGGGTCTTGCTTTTGTGGTTCAGGCTGTCCCTGAGCTCAGCCTCAAACTCACATCACAATCCTCCTGCCTCTGCCTCCCAAGTGCTGGGATTACAGGCGTGAGCCACCACGCCCGACACTGTGGTATGTGGTACTGGTTGCTGCTGGGTGTGGGTCTCCACACCCAGTATTGTTATGTGGTTACCGGGGAATCGAACCCAGGTCCTTGCGCTTGCGAGACAGGCGCCGGAACCACTGAGCTAACTCCCCGGCCCCTGCAAGTATACTCTTAATGTAGTGAATTGTTTACTCTTAGTATCTTCAGCCTGCTCAGTATCAGAAAGGTAGGAGGTGAAGTGTCTAAATACCTGATTGATTACTTTCATAATTAAAAAAAAAATCTGCTGAGGTTCCACTGTGCATTTTGATTAATAGACCCTAAGCATCTTTCCTTCCCTCTGTCTCTCTTCCCCTAAACACACACTAAAAATAATCAAAGACCTGGGTGGCTGTAGAGAATAGAGATGAGCTGATTTGCTTATAGGCAAAGGCAATTAGGAAACCTGAAAACCATGACTGTAGTAAAATTAAATTTGATTTTTATATTGCTCCACCGTCAGAAAGAAGGAACCCTTGACATTTAGAAAACATTAAGGTGACATTATCCGTCACTGGCAGAAAAGCAGCACACTCACATGCAGTGCTGCGAATGAGACAACGGAAGCCAGAGAGAACCGCGACTGCAGCTCCACACCGGTACTAGACAAGTACAGCCGTATACCTGCCTCTCTCTCTTTTGAACCTCCTTTCTACACGAACCCCTAAAAAGTCCTGAAATAGTAGTTGTGGTGTTCAGCTGCACCCAGCAGTCATGCACTGTGAACAGTTGGCTTTTCATTTTATACCTACCAAGGGTCTCATCTGAATCCAGCGAGAAAGAGAGAGGAAGTGTGTAGCTCACCCAAGGGATGCTGAAGTCTGTGAGATGACATTTCTGAAACGTGAAGGACTTCTGATCAAGGCCTTTGAGCAGCTGATTTTTAAGGAAATGGGATAAGTACCTTGCTATCACAGTGTGCTTCACAGTGAGGGCTAGAAAGATCGGTATGTGCCTTAAGATTGTCTCTGTCTATTGGCCGGATGCATATTACAGAACTTGGAAGCTGATGAACCTTTTCCTGGATACATAGACCAGTAGATGACCCTGATTGGGAAGCATGGTGCCCCACACCCAACCTCCCAAGTCCTAGAGTTCACTCAGCTTTAACCAGAGCTTTGAAGTCCACACTATGTCCCTAACCAGGGCTCGGTGAGCACTGCCCAGTGGAATACCGGGTATTGGTATAACCAAAAGGTTTGTTATGTCAAATTAAGCAACTCTTTCCTGGGCCAAGAATGCGATCAGCACTTTCAGATGTGCTGGCTGGTCTTTCAAAGGATCGCTTATAACAGTGTTATATACTCTGTAGATTGTGAGTTTTAAGATAATAGTGTTAATGATTTTTAAGCACAAGAGACTTAATAGAATTTAGAAATGATTTCTATCTCACAAATATATAATTTGTAAGATGAATATGGCCTCTTTTGGTACACAGAAATGTGTTATGAATGATTTTTTTTAAAGCAAATCAGAAAACTAATAACCTGGGGAATAAAGATTAGGAAAAATTCCAACAAGCAGCCGCCACCCAGTTGGTCTCTCAGAGATTAAGCATGGCCCTCTGTACGGGAGCTTCCCCACCCAGCCTCTGTCATCTCCACTGCCATGCTTTCCTATGTGTTTAGAATCTGTTAAAAAAAGCCCTAAAAAGTCTTAATTTAAAAATAGCTCCAGTTTATATTAAGAGGTAATAAAATTGAGAAGCTGTGGCTTACAGAGGGTAAAAGATAATATCAAGGAAGATCAGCTTTTGATACTCTGTCTAGAGTAAGCTAGGAAGATGAAGTGAGCTGAGAAATATAGTGTGTTGGCCTTTGAAATCTACAGGAGCTTAGAGCAAAGGAGACATCCCAGTGATAGTCGAGGGACACGCTCATGGTGCACTCACATGAGTCACATGGCAGGCCGAGATGAAGTGTGCCTGAGAAGGTGGTACGAGATGTCACAGCCATCAGCCGTCATAGTGATTAAATGATGGCACTGTGTCTAACTTACTGGCAGCAATGAGGACCAATGAGCTCTAACCTTTTAGAGCTTTCACTGATGATAAACAGCCAACTACGGTACGCATGCCACAGATTTGCCCACACTGCTTCAGAGTCACAGATGAACAGTGTGGTCATAGTCCCTGAAGGCAGGACTGGGGTTGTATCAAAGCCTTTCACAGTTTGGGTACAAGGGAGGAAGGTCGTGTCTTCATGAGTTCTCAAGCACAGATTGTAGAAACTAGTTTATTCCTCTAGTTGAACGGATTCCTCGGTTGAGAATTTAGCCGACCTGTGTACAAGGAGAACAGCGCCTGCCTGCATGGCCACCTCTTCCATCTCCTCCTCCTCCCCTTTCACAAACCAGTCATGTGTTTCCTGTGTCGACCTAACACCAGATGGACTAAGAGCCACGTGGCATACGTTTCAAAGCATTTGACCTTCCTTCCCTCTTCCTGTATCCTCCTCTGCTGTCCTAGGTTTTCCTGAATGTGTTTATCCCTTCTTCTTTGTACAGTTGGCAGTTTTTCAGAGCATTTGGATCAGATAAATGGACGCAGCGAGTGTGTGGGGAGTACAGATAATCCCTCCAAGCCCTCCAGTGAACCCGCTTCTCATATGGCTCGGCAGCGCTTAGGAAGCACAGAGAAAAAGAAAATGTCGGGGAAAGTCACAAAATCCCTTTCTGCCAGTGCTCTGTCCCTCATGATCCCAGGAGGTTAGAGAGACATCTACTCGCATGACATTGTGTGCTTTTTGCATGTGGCCCCACTGTGGAATTTCTGTGTGTGTGTATCATACTGGGGATCAATCTCTGGGCCTTGTGCTTGTGAGACAGGCCTAGCGCCCCTGAGCTGAGTCCCTGCCCCCTGGTGGGGAATGTGGATTGCCATGGGGGCTACTGGGAGCGGTTAGTGTCCCTGGGTGGCTCTCAGAGCAATTCTGGGACCTCTGGGGCTTTCAGAGAACATGCGTGGGTACTCTAGTTCCTCTCACTGTGCATCAGGGAGTGAAGCCCACAAAGCCTTTATTTCTTTTCCCCTCTCGTGGTAAATGACACATTTCCGTCCCTGAAATAATTTTTCTTCTCTAGACTATGTATCATTTATATACTTTACAGAGCTGTTTATAGCTCATCTGCGTTGGAAAGCCAAATGTAGTTTTTCTTATCTAATTAATGAGGAAATAGACACAAAGAATATAAGCCTTTCATTTCTAGAAATGGAGGAAATCACAGACAGCCTTTAAATGATGTTTTGCCAACCCTGTCAGTTGAACTGTGCCTCCTGCTACTGATAGTCAAATCATTCTCTACCCTGTTTTGGAAAATGGAGCTTAATTGTGGTTTTCTTGGGATTTCCATCAATTCCCTTGACCTAGTTTTGCCTGTACTTATCACAAGTGTATAGCAAAACTGCTGGCAGAGAGGTTCTCTACACCTTGGCGGGTTGTGACATCATTTGAATGACAGCAAGAGAGTGGAAGTGGCAAGTGAATTATGTCACAGACGGTTTGTATTTAAAAGAATACAGACCATGTATAAAAGGGACTGTTAACGTTTTTAAATTTCTTGTATACAAAGAAATTTAATATAAACAGATGCTCACTTGGGTACAGCGCTCCCTCTGGCTGACTCCACTTTCGGGAGGCATCCTCTTGGCTGAATCCCAGCCTGCATGAGCCCCCAGCACGGCCACGCAGCTGCAAAGCTAAGTGTGGTGAGGTCCAGTCCCTTTGTGAAGGTTGGGAAGGTCGCCCAGACTCCGGGAAAGCAGGGAAGTCATGAAATGTGTGGAGCTCCAGAAGACTGAGGTGGAGGACCAGATCTTGCCTCTCGATTGGATCTGTGCTGTTCTGTCCTCCACCCTGGTGCTGTGAAGCCCTGCCCCTCAGCGTGCCTCTCTCACCTGGCTCTGGAGCAGAGAGCAGCAGGGCACCCATGAGGTCAAAGCAAAGATAACAATGCACCCAGCTTTGCCCTCTGCCCAGAGTGAAGACACAGAACGCAGTAGTATACCCACGGCCAGCTTCCTGTCGGGGCTCACCATGACCCTGGGAGTCTCCCATAGTGCTAAGCACCCTGGGGCCAATGAAGTTCACAGTTAAAACTCGACAGACTCTGTAGACTATTCTATTGTGCTGTTTCTCAAACACACAGACAATGCCAAGGGCCAGTTAAAATTCATATGGATAGATGGACAGTCAAGCAAACTAAAATTGTGTTTGTCTGCTCGGGCTGCTGTGACAAAATATCTTAGGACAGGGTATAAAAATACCAATGGAGTTGGTGTCTAGTGAGAGATGGAACTTCATATGTTCCTACAGGCAGGAAGGTAAGCAGGCTCCCTCAGACCTCATTTTGAGGGTATTCACCCCATTTTCAAGAGATTAACCACCTCCTACAGTCTCACCGCTCTACCATCATCACCTTGGGGTTAGGTTTCAACAGACAGTATCTGGGGAAACACAAGCATTGAAAACATTGCAGTTTGCTTATAAATCAGAGTGAAACGGGTCCTTGAATGTGAACTGAGTTGCTTTTAAGTTTTCTCAATCTTACCTGCTTTATCCTAGACACAACATTGACTCTGCAGGTAATATATAAAGACCATCAATTATAACCATAATAATGAGTTATTCTTTTTTGGAGATGTTACCACGTTCATGGTGTCTGGATTAAAATTTGTTAATATGTGTTCAAAAACACTGCAGAGAGCATCTGGTAAATTCACATTGCTTTCTTAGTCATGAGCACAGAAAAGACTGTTACGCTGATTTATTGTTAGACTTGGAGTCCAGAATCTTTCAGTGTAGTACATAATGTCTTCTACACGTTAGGACATGCTTTAAATACCTACACCTATAAAGTTGTATCTTTAATTAAATAAAAATATTACAGCAAGAAAGGAGCTAGTCTGTCTTTTAGTAAGTAGACTAAGAAACTACAACTTTATAATATTCATTGACAAATCAGTTGCAATAGAAACACATCTGGCATTTTCTTGACAGGCTTTGATTTTTAAATCTGTACCTTTTTTGCATTATTTCTTTACTTTATCTTTGGAACCAGTGGGTTTGTTCTGGGGCTGTGCTCCCAGTCCTGGAAGGGGTCCTATGCTGAGGGCTGGCTGTGGGGACATTTATGAGACCAGGACGGCTTTGACAGGTGCCTTCTCTGTTGCAGATATGTTTGCGGTTTCTCCCTTGGGAAGCCCCATGTCCCCCCACTCCCTGTCCTCGGACCCTTCTTCTTCGAGAGATTCCTCCCCCAGCCGAGAGTCCTCCGCAACCTCTGCCAGCCCCCATCAGCCCATTGTGATCCAGAGCTCAGGGAAGAACTACGGCTTCACCATCCGTGCCATTCGGGTGTACGTGGGGGACAGCGACATCTACACCGTGCACCACATCGTTTGGGTGAGACCAACCAGCTCATGCTCATCATTCCTCACTGTTAGCCAGGCTGGATACGTTGACTGAAGCATAGTTAACAACACACTTGCTTCCTGTTAAGCTCACACTTGGGACCACTGTCATTTTCCTCTGAGTGCTTCCTGTCTTCCTTCCTCCTTGTGGTAGAATTGGATTTAGCACAAGAACTAATCATCTCTCCCAGTTTTGTTTGCTTGTCTACTCTCACACACCAAGACAACAGACAAATAATCAAAGACTATCCCATTCCCATACTTCATTCTCTTTCATGGCCATATTATAAAATTTATATTCTCAATTCACATGGAATATTTTAAGGGAACACAGGAATTATTCTATTTCGTAAAAGAATAAGCGTGGGAAGGATGCCGTTTTGATTTCCCACAAGGAGCATAGGATCATTTGCAAACTGGCTCTGAATATCCTACTAGAACAAACAGTAAAAGTTAAGAGTTGTCACTTGTTTACAAATATACTGTCCTTTGGACTTTAGAATGTAGAAGAAGGAAGTCCTGCGTACCAGGCAGGACTGAAGGCTGGGGATCTGATCACACACATCAACGGAGAGCCGGTGCACGGACTCGTCCACACGGAAGTCATAGAGCTCCTGCTAAAGGTATTCTCTTCTTTATATCACAGCCGTGAAGAGGTGGCCAACAGCCCAAAGGGACGAGCACCAGGAGATCAGTTTCTCTCTGGCCTGCCTGTGTGGTCAGTCTCATTACTGATAAGTCTTTCAGTAACCTGACATTCAATGTCAAGATAACCTGACATTCAATGTCAAGACAACAGCTACGAATTCTCTGGTGTTACGCTGTTAAAGAATGTCCATTTATGTGCACACTCATTCTCTAATTTTTCCTCTTATTCTAAATTATGCATAGTAATAGACTGTTTAGAAATAGCTTGTCTAGGGTGGAAACTTAGCTCAGTGGTGCTGCGCCTGCCTAACATGCTCACGGTCCTAAGTTTGATCCTTAATACCAAAAAAAAAAAAAAAATAAAGTAGTCTGTTTGTTTCTTGTTTATTCCCCTCATCTGGTAGAATTCATTTAGAAAGCCCCTCTCTGAAAGGTGATTTTCTTGAGGACAGGTTTATTCAACTGTAGTAGGTGCAACTGTAGTGACTGTGAGGTCAGAGCTAAAGGTTTAGTTGGAGAATTGGCATTGCTTTGAAAGAAGTGTAAATATGCACTCACATGCTGGAAATGATGCAAAGTGGTAGTGGACTGAGAGTTCTGGTGTGAATGGTAAACTTTGGTGTGAATGGTAAACTGGGTTGAGCGATGGATAAAATCACAGGAAACGTGATGGACAGTGTATGCACTCATCTTTCATGCAATTCTGTGGAGCTGTTTTCTTTGACACTCGGTGCTGCTAGAATACAGTTAAAGATCCAGAGAGATGAATTCTACTTTGAGTTTATATTTTCTCAGGAAAAGATGGGTGATTTTGTTGAGAAATATAATCCCTGTTTGTGGGGAACACACGACCTCCTGAAGTCTGTGGTCAGATTCTGTCAAGGGTGACCACCCAGAAAGATGGGAGCTTCAGCCTATAGTCTATTTCAGGACACAAAGCCTAGATACATATAAGTATCTCTTATCTAAATCTACATGCACGCTTTAATTAATGTCATTCAGACTAACTTCATGTTGGTAACAATGGATGGTCGCTGCCTTTGGGGAGTATGAGACACGTACATGAGAAAAGAAATCAGAGCTTTGTTAGCTGGGCTCTAATAGGAAGGAATGTCCCACTTTTTTGAGAGAATAGTCTTTGAGTGAAGAGGCACATCATAGGAAAGTGACACTGATGTAGAATTTGGAAGGCGTTACAAGGAAGTAGGAGCTCCAGTCTTTCAAGCCCAAATAGAATTAAATGACTTTGCCTCCCTTGTCTGTCATTCGCCAGTTTTACACGAGTTATTCTAAAGATTTGGAGTCTGGCTTAGATCCGTTGCTGTAGTAGTGTGTATATCCTATCACCTAGTATGAGGCAGGAGAAAGGAGTTAACTGCTTTAGATTAACTCACACCATTAATGAGACTTTGGTCTTAGGCATAGAGCCCTGGGGACTTGTGACTCAGTAAGTTTGTGGAATTGAAATAAACTATGATATTCTTAGACTGCTGTTGGAAAGTTACTGCAGGGTAACTTATTGATGTCTTATTGTACAGACCCCTCACTTTGAAAGTGAACCTATGCTTCTGCTGTGAGTTACTGAGTAAAATCAAAGGCTACTTCTGGGCTTTGCCTGAATAATACAAGGTTTTGGTTTCATCGGTATCTATCTGTAATAATGCTCTGTATCCAAATGGGATGAAGCAGCACTTGGTTAATTGTCTATGAAATGAGAGGATGAGCAGATCTGTCTACTGTGAGCTCTCTTTACCCTGAAGTCACCAGAAAGGAGCCTCAGCTCCAAGACAAAAGTCGAGAGGTGATTAGCCACTTAACCCACGCATGGCACTTGTTCCAGCGGTACCTGTCCTCCTTCCCTGTGTGGATAAGGGCCCATAGAAGTCAGGGCTTCCTTCCTCGGTCTCCTCTATAAGCATTTCTGGTCAATAGAGATAACCAGAGGAGGCAGACAAAGGAGTGAACAGTTTCCCGAAGCCCTGTGTCCTTATTTAGGAACCCACCTTGAGCCCTGATTATAAAGAACGGGTCTGTGCTTTGTAGGTGGGTTTCTCTTACCATTCATCTTACTGGAGCTTTTCTGGAGCTTGCGCTCATTGACTTTAAGAAGGTTAAAAGACTTTCAGTGGTAATCAGTATATTGCCTTCCACATTCTTCATAATAGCATTGTGTTATGCACAAAGTAGCTCTTGCTACAGCCTATCCTTCTATCTCATGAAATCAAAGGAAAATGTAAACTGAAATATATGTTTTTACCTCTAGAGAGGGGCATGTATACATTTATTTTGCTGAAGCACAATTGATCACCTGCATGATTTATTTTGTACCTTAGTATGACCTCATATTTTAAAGCCTTTCTGCCAGCTTCTCTGAAATTTGAATGCATACTTCCCCTAGAGGTCCCTGGCAAGGTCTCGTAGCAGAATCAGACGGTCCTCTGTATAACCACCTTCCACAAACCACAGTCTTCGACCCTGGGGTCCAGTCACTGGGTGGCACTGACATTAAACATGATGAGGTAGAGCCCACGGGCAGCCTGTGAGGCCACAGCCAACCTGGGGCTCCTGTGGCTGCTTCACACGGGGAGCACTTGAGAGGAGAAACTAGTGTAATGAAACAAAGAGGATACGAGGGATTTAATTATCTTCCCAGTGAACTGTGTAATCATGCAGCTCTCTTCCAACTCTAACTAGTGTGAGTCTGCAGCCAAGAGCATAACGTGACTGGCGAGGACCACAGTGACTTGTGGGCACCACGCTCATTGAACAGCAGGGTGATGGATCTATTCTAGGATCCTGGACATGTTTCCACAGTGCTTTTAACAAAGTCTCATGGTGTCCTTAGGAAGAGGTAGCACCATTCCACACGGCTGTATCTATGCCGAAATACATGTGTAATGTTTATCTGATAGATTATGAAGCTAGTAAGCATTTCTATCCCATAGCTTCACATCGGTCTCACTAACCCTCACCACGTGCTATGGAAGCTCCAACTTCCCTGGAGAGGGAAGCCCGCCGCAGTCCCTTAGCATGTCAACCATGGAATTATCGACTCATGTGGCTTCTACTTCATGCCCCACGGGCAGTGCGAGTCCTCACAAACCTCCTGCCACAAGGAGGTAACCACTTCCGTGAACAGACTGAAATCATTCTTCCTGCAGTCGTCACTCTGAGTCCTGTCCCCTGTTCACGGGATAACATGAGGCTCCACATCTATAACCTGAGAAACTTTCAACTCGGTCAAGTCACTTTCTTAGCGGGGCATTATTTTAAATCCCCGATGGAGAAGTGAAGCCCTAAAACACTTTAGAAATTTCCTTTCTGTGAACTCTGGGGAGCTTGTCGAATCTGGCATGGCGTCTACCAGTAGCATCTCCCCCATCCTCACAGATTAGCTCAGCTCCAAATATATGCACAAATTTCCTTTTTTCTAAGTGGATTTTTTTTTTCCTGTTGGGGGGATTTGTTTATTTGTTTTGATTTTCTTTAAGACAGAGTTTCACTTTGTAGTCCAGGCTACCTTCAGCTGCCAACAGTCCTGCTTCAGCTTCCTGAGTGCTGGGATTACAGGGCGTGTGCCACCACACCCGCTGTAAACAGATTTGTATGAAGTGTCACTAGGGCCTCACTAAAGTGACGGCACATGAAACCAATAGCTAATGGAGTGAGGACACTTGCCACCTGCTGGACGCTGTTGTGTTTTACACAAATAAACCCCTCTGTTACCGCGTGAGAGAGATGCTATAAATATAAGTGTCCCTATTTCGCTGATGAAAACCAGAGCAGAGAGAAGTTAACGGGGTGGCCCGAGTTACCCGCTAGACGGTGCAGAGGAGGATCCGCAGCCAGGCAAAGTAGCTCAGGAGCCTGTGTTTTGAAGTCCTATGGCCACAGGACTGCTGCACACACACAGTCTCTGTTGAACCACCTAGTCCGTTGTATCCACAGGGGAAAGGGAGGCAGTGCCATGCCGTGACCAGATGTTAGACATAAGAACAGAATGAGATATGGCTCAAGTTCTGGAGAGATGGCTTTTCCCCAGGATGCTCAGGGAAGCCTCAGGCCACTGGGAGTTACTGGTTCAGGACTTTGAAAAGTGGATGGAGACTCTCGCGGACCATAGAATACAAAGTGTGCAACCGCCAGGCGGGAGAGATAGCAAGGTGAGGAATGCTCTGAGCCGGCAGGGGGAGCCTGGCTTCGTGGCAGTCAGCGGTCAGCCAGGCTGGGGGGAGGGCAGGGGTGCAAAGAGCCCACACCCCATCCTGCAGCTCTTCGCAGGAAAAGCAAGATATAAAGGGTGGGACTCAGAGAGTTGCCTGCGGCCGCCTGACAACCTCACCAAGCCAAATAGAGAGAGGAAAGGGGCGCCTGAGTGTTGCTATTGTGTTCAGTTCAGCCAGCTTAAAACCATTTCCCTCCCAGTGTGTACTAATTACGAAAAGTTTAAAGGAAAAGTGACTTAATTGAACATTTAACAGTCTGCTAGCTATGTTTGTAGTGTTTTATCTTTTTTTTTTTTTTTGTAAGCAAGTGCCACAGAATTCGCAAAGAGATCATTTGTGGAGAGAAATTAGTGGAGGATGAGCTAACTCGGTACTCTGAACAAATTCAGGTAGCCCTTGCTGTGTCGGAATGCGTCCACCAGGTGGCAGGCTTTGGAAATGACACCTCTCATTTTTTCAGTCGTTTACCATTTTTCAGTGAACGCTTTCAACATCACATTGCCATTCTGCACCCTTCATGTATTCTCACTTGGAGAAGTGACCCTTTGCTTTTGTGCACAGGATAAATGAGTTTTCCTTTGAGAAATGCATGCAGAAACCAAGAGAAATGGAATTTGGTTTTTATAGGAAAGGGACATTTTTACAGAGCCTAGTGATAGGTTCTCTTCTAGCAAGCTCTGCTCTTCACTATTTTCAGGATTTGTATTCTACTTACTGTATATAATTGTATATTCACGTATCTCTCTTCACCTTGCCCTACGTCTCAGTCAATTCCCGGTTTGCTCGTAACTTCACCACTGATACTGACCCGCAGCATGCACTGTGCCGTGAGCGTCTGGCCGTGCACGCAGCTGGGGAGAAGGCGCGCTGAGGGGCAGGGCCAGGGGCCTCGGACGCAGGTGCTTCCCGTGGGTCTATGCCCCACGATTCTTCTGTGGGAAAGAAGAATTGGTTGTTGAGGATAATAATCCTTGGGATCATGAGACAACTCTCATGAGTTGGTTGTGAAAATAAAGAGAACACATATCAGGATGTTTAAAAAAAAAAAAAAAGCGGTGCCTTGTAAGCATGTCAGGTAGAATTTTTAGCTTCTCTGAGATAAACATACAAAAGTCAATGCTGAATTCCATAGAAATTAAGAGAACCGGGGTCTGGCTCGAGCAACCGCAGCATGAAAGCAGCTTCTGTGATGAGCCTGTGTTGTGTGCAGCCGCTCTGCAAAAACCCCAGTGAAAGATGGATTCTAGCTATGCTTGTGGGCCTTATCCCTCATCATGGAAAATTATAATTTAATCATAGACTCGCTCAGTTTGTGAAGAGAAGATCCAATCTAAAACCACTTTCTCTAGTAGACCTTAGGTACTTATTAGTCAATACTGACTTTCCATTTAAAAAATATCAGAATATAAATCTCTACTGTCACACTAAGGCTTACTTTTAAGGTTTTGGCAATTGTGTATAGAATGCATAATTTATCCTTTGAGTGTGAAGGCAAAAAATTCTATTCTCTTACTTAAGTCCAAATCCCATTTCCCTAAAATATATTCTACAAATAGGCCATTAGATATGAAAGTGTGTGATTTAATGTAAAAAGCACTATAAAGCCATTAACAAAACCCTAAAACTGGAGGTAAGGCCTAAAGAAATGACTCTCCAAAGAAATACAGACAATTTCAAGAAGAGACCATCAACTCATAAGAATTACAAAATAAAATAAAATAGCAGTTAAAAGAATTATGATTCAGCCAAGTGATAGAATGTATTATGCAGCCAACAAAAAGTGTGTATTTAAAGAGGAATGATGACTCCAGGTTTTAAATCATTACATAATAGGAATTGGAAAAGAGAAGTCTCTACAGTAAGGTTGCAGTTGTTTATAGAGTATGTCTATATGCAGATATATTTATGGAATCCCAAAGAAAGCTCAACAGGGCCTTGGTATGCACTCAGTGGGAGAGCACTTGCCTGGCGTGTCTGAGTCCCGAGTTCCAGGAGCAGGGGGTGGGGGAGGGGAGCCAGAAATATATTAACATGTGTTACCGGTGGTAAGTGCGTGATAGGCTTCGCAATGATTTTGTTACTTAGACATTAGAGGTTTTCCATTACAACAGCAGGAATTACAACAGCCAAATTGTGCATGTGTGGAGGGACAATCATTACAACGGTTGTTCCCTTCACACCTTTTTTCCCTTGGTACCACTTAGAGCTGAGCCGCTATGGTCTTCTAGGCAGTCGGCGCCATCTTTGACTTTGACTGACAGGGTATGTTTCTGCCCTGGTTGTTAGGAAACTCAAAGGGCATTGATGTCCACCTACCACTGCAGCCCTTGGCCCGGCTGCTGCCTCCACACTCAGTTCCATCCCCAGGCCTACCCAGTAAGGCCCTGCCCCAAGATTCAGTGAAAGGATGTAGAAATCCACCAGGAAAGACCTCGCCGTGTGGCCTGGTTAAGAGAGATTCCAGAGAAATGGTACATTATTTTCTAGCTCTGAGCATTAACAGGTTTTATGGCAGCACAACAAGAACCTTTCAAAATAATTGAAAGTTTCATTCACTTCTGTTGCTCTGATTTCTAGGTCAAAAGAAAATATGAAAAGGGGGGAGGGAGAAAAAAAATGTATCAACCAAGAGCAGACGGCCACCAGGCACATTTATACTTAATACATATGGATGAAGATATCTTATTTATAGAGCCTTTCCCATGTGTCACAGTTGGTGCTGAAGGCTCTACAGATTTTTTCTCATTTACCCCTCGGATGAGCCCTAGGACAGTGATGGCGAACCTTTTTGAGCTTTCATTGATGACCTTCAGCTGCCGTACTCGTGCCATAGGTTTGCCAGCACTGCAGAGATAGGCAGTATTACACCATTAGCTACAGCAGTATGTGACACTCCACTAGGCCTTGGGCAGGAGAGCAGCCCGCTGAGGTCACACAGAGGATTTGAACTACTGAGCAGAGCTGGATCCTGGTGCCTGCCTTGTACATGAGACTTTCTATTCTGTCCTTTATCCCATTTGAATCATTGGCACCTCACTGATAGGTTACGTGGGGGTATTCCTATACAGCGCTTCCTATTTCTGTCAATTTCATGTGTCTCTGAATCTCTTATCACCCGACCCTGCTTCATCACAGCATTTCCTTTTCATATCCCTTCATCTTTTTTATAGAGTGGAAATAAGGTGTCCATTACCACCACCCCATTTGAAAACACGTCAATCAAAACAGGACCAGCCAGGAGAAATAGCTACAAGAGCCGGATGGTGAGACGAAGCAAGAAGTCTAAGAAGAAGGAGAGTCTAGAGAGGTCAGTCAGTCAGTGTCCTTGGAATCTGCTATGTTTTCTCAGTGGCGAAAAATTAGTCCTTATTTAAACATGCAAAAGATCTGTTACTGAGAAATTGTATCCCAGTTCACATGTATGTTAAAAGTCATTCATCATAGCATTTTTTTTACAGCAAAAGGAGGTGCGTATTTCCTGTCACATGTGACCACCACAAGAAACCCTCTGCTGTTCTCTGAGCCTCTAGACTTTATTTCATTAGAGCTGGATTCGAGGACTGGACCATCAGGCAATTTTTGACACTAAATCTACACTTACAATGTGCTCTACATTCTGAAAACAGTTGTTTTTTAAAATGCCAGATATTCCAAAATAACTGCATCTTTAAAGCTTCCAAAATAAGCATGGATATAAAAGGGCTTTGTCTAACAGGCTGAAATGTAACGAGGGGACACATGTTGGCAGCAAAGAAGCACTGATGAGTATCTCTTTGTGCTTTGTGCAAAACTGAGCCAGGGCTGCGCCTGCGCTCGGGGCAGCCCAGGCCACGCCCCTGTGCGCCACTCCCCGCCCCTCCACTGAGGGCCCAGACAGAAATGGAGAAAAGCAGCAGATGGAAGAGGAACCACATTTTAGACTTTAAGAAGAACAAAATCATAGAAGATAACAGAATGATACTTCACATAGCTCATTTTTTAAACTGAAGGGTTGGGTTTTGTGTTTTTTTTTTTGTCTGTTTTTTTTTTTTTTTTTTTGCTTTTGCTTTAGCTGTATTGGAAGGAATAGAAATACAACAGTATATTTGGTATTTGGTAAAAAGAATTATGCAAGACTTTCATCCTCCATAGTAGGAAATCAACCTATAATTTTTCCAAGTAGAAGAAATTTTAAAATAGCACATTACAAACAAAAGGGAGAAGAAACAGGTAAAAAGTAGAAGGTGATTTCTTTGGGTAGTGGAGGAGTTACTAGGAGAACTACTCAACTCTTTACAGGTATTATTACCTTCATTCAGATTATGCACACACACACCTTCTTCTTTCTGGTCATGCTTTAATATATACAGAATCAATTCTTTCAAGAGGTGGTAGTGCAACTTTGTGTCTGCTCCCAAGTGGCAGCTCTGTGATGGCGAAAGAGCTCCACACAGCCAGCTGCACTGACGAGCCCCGGGCAGCTGTGCTCTTGCTGCATTAGGACGTGCTCAGTGAGCGCCAAATGCACATTTGTGTCTGCTGCCTACTGATAGGAAGTCTCTGCTTCATTCTTCCCGGGGTTTCCCTTGTAACTATCCCACCTACCTTCAAGAACCCACAGTGGATTGGGCATGGCACGCAGCCCTTCGTGCATAAAGCCTTGCTCAGTGTCTCCCCATTGAAGAATTCTCTATCTGAGACAATGATTTCTCTCCAGAGATTCACTTTGCATTATCTCGATTAAATCAGGACAACATGTATGGGGTATGTCTTTGTGTGTGTCTCCTTTCACACAAAGAAAATCCTGACAAATAACTAATGAAGATATTTGTCCTATTTTCTCAGCTCTTCCTGAACCTTCCCGGGCTTACCCTTTAGAGGTCATAAGAAGGGTTTTTTTCCCAGGGCTATCTGACTCTTCAAGGTCTGCTGTAGGTCACGGCACTAGTTGCCAAACTGAACCTGCTGGTACTGTGGGGAGGCAGGAATGGTTGGAAAGTTGGCTCTGATCAGATTTTTTTCCATTCCTACTCTAGGAGGAGATCTCTCTTCAAAAAGCTAGCCAAGCAGCCATCTCCTTTACTGCACACCAGCCGGAGTTTCTCTTGCTTGAATCGGTCCCTGTCGTCAGGAGAGAGCCTCCCGGGTTCCCCCACTCACAGCTTGTCACCCCGATCTCCCACGCCCAGCTACCGCTCCACCCCTGACTTCCCCTCTGGTGAGTCTCCTGGTCTGGTCTAGACATCAGGGGTTGAGAGGAGCTGAAGTCGTCACCTGTACTGAAGAGCATGGAGGTTGTATGAGCCTGAGAACGGCAGACAGGGGTAGGCAGTGACAGGACTCAGAGGACAGAGATGGGGCTATTCTGACCACCAAGGCCAGACGGGTAGTAGGACCTAACCCTGGTCTGTCAGGTTCCCGTGGCATGATGCCACCTTCCCCTCCTACAGTCTGGGTTGGAATCGTTGGCTGGACAATCAGGTGATACTGGGTGCTAACAGCCCTCTGTTTCCCTTCCACAGGTACCAATTCCTCCCAGAGCAGCTCCCCAAGTTCTAGTGCCCCCAACTCCCCAGCAGGATCGGGACACATCCGGCCCAGCACGCTCCACGGCCTGGCTCCCAAGCTGGGTGGGCAGCGATACCGCTCTGGGAGGCGTAAGTCGGCCGGCAGCATCCCGCTGTCCCCTCTGGCCCGGACTCCTTCTCCAACCCCGCAGCCCACCTCGCCGCAGCGCTCACCTTCCCCGCTGTTGGGACACTCACTCGGCAATGCCAAGATCTCTCAAGCTTTCCCCAGCAAGATGCACTCCCCTCCCACCATCGTCAGACACATCGTGAGGCCCAAGAGCGCTGAACCCCCGAGGTCCCCACTGCTCAAGCGGGTGCAGTCCGAGGAAAAGCTGTCACCTTCCTATGGCAGTGACAAGAAGCACCTGTGCTCCCGCAAGCACAGCCTGGAGGTGACACAGGAGGAGGTACAGCGGGAGCAGTCCCAGCGCGAGGCGACACTGCAGAGCCTGGAGGAGAACATGTGCGACGCGCCGTCCCTCAGCCGTGCCCGGCCGGTGGAGCAAGGCTGCCTGAAACGCCCCGTCTCCCGGAAGCTGGGCCGGCAGGAGTCTGTGGAGGACTTGGACCGGGACAAGCTGAAGGCCAAGGTGGTGGTGAAGAAACCAGACGGCCTCCCAGAGAAACAGGAGTCTCACCAGAAACCCCACAGCCACAGTGAAGAAACCCACGCCCTCTTTAGGCTCGAAGAGAGGGAGAAGAAGGTCTACCCCAAGGTTTTGGAAAGGTCAAATCATTTTGAGAACAAAGCGGCAGAGGCCCAGTCTCTGGGCAGCCTGTTGAAGGATGCCCTGCACAAGCAGGCCAGCGTGCGGGCCAGCGAGGTGGCGACCCCAGAGGGGGCAGCAGCCGGCTGCAGCCTGGCACCTGGGGAGCACAGCCCAGGCATAGGAGACTTCAAACGGGCTTCTGCCCCTGGCCCCCTCCAGGACAGCCTGAGCCCCTCGCCGGACAGATCCGCCTCTGGGAAGGGAGAGAGCTCAGAGAAGGCCTCCCAGGCCAAAGACTTTCTCCGAGGCGAGAAGCTGGACAGCAAACTGGCCAACATTGATTACCTCCGAAAGAAAGTGTCACTTGAAGACAAAGATGTGAAGCCCAAGATGACATCCAGCCCTCATGAATGCCTGCCAGGGGCTGCGGTCCGGCCCGTGGTGAGTGGGCAGCAGGAGGCCGCGCCAGCCTCCGAGAGCCGCGTGTACCTCAGTAGCACGCACGCAGCTCAGCTGGGCGCGGTCTCCTTTGTCCCCATCAAGGCCTTAGCAGGCCGGGTGGACGGTGGAGCGGAGAAGCCGGGCTTGGCTGCTCCTGAGTCCCCTGTCAGAAAGAGCCCCTCTGAGTATAAGCTGGAAGGCAGGTCGGTTTCCTGCCTGAAGCCAATCGAGGGCACACTGGACATTGCTCTCCTGTCTGGACCTCACGCCTCCAAGACGGAGCTGCCTTCACCAGAGGCTGCACAGAGCCCCAGCCCTGGTGGGGACATGGCACCCTCTGAGCCTCCAACACTCAGTGGCAGTGCTGGAAAAAAGAGTGAAACTGCCAGCCTCAGAGAGCCTTCCCCTGCCAGCTTAAAGATGAATAAATCCTACTTGCTTGAGCCTCGGTTCCTGCCCCCCAGCCGAGGTCTCCAGAACTCACCAGCAGCCCTACTCCCTGACCCGGAGTTAAAGCGGGATAGGAAAGTTTTCCAGCCTGCTGGCAGGGGTGCAGGAACAGTTATGGAGCATGATCCCCAGCAGAGAGAGGACAGCCCCACCAAATACCAAGACCGGTCCACAGACCCCAAGGTTCTCCCTAGCCCGGGGCAGACCCTGCACAATACTGACCCCACCATCCCACAAGGGCTGCTTCCACCTGACAGGCCTCCCTCGAGAGAGAAACCAAGCCTGAAGGAACTGTCTGAAAAGGGCCCTTCCACAAGCAGAAGTGAATGGCCTTCCCCCAGGGCTGACGTGCACCGAGACTGCTCTGTGGAGCTATGTCCCAAAGAGCCTGCTAAAGCTGGTGACAGTTCTCCGAATCTCTCTTCTGTGGGAAGGATTTGCCCAGATTTCTACCTGCAGAACCCAGCTGTGGAAAAAGCGAGGCCACCCTGGGGGAAACCAAACCTCAGAGATGGCAGAGAGGAGGCGAGGCCCCTAGGCAGAGACAACAGGGCCTCATGCTTGGCTGGGAATCGTGTTGAGAAGGAGGTGTACAAAGCAAGCAGCAGTGTGGAAGCCACGCCTGAAGCTCCTCCCACCCTGTGCCCTCCACAGCCCCTCAGAACTGAGGGTGGGAGGAATGAAAAGCAACCTGGCTTCCCCTCTGTGCAGAAAGAAGACCCCAAGGAGGCAGAGAGGAAAGAACAGCTGCAAAGGCACCTGAGCAGTGGTCCTCAGCCCCCGCCAACCACCAAAGAGCTGCCCAGATTGGCTGCCCAGCAGCAATGTACTTCCCCCAGCCACACTTCTGGCAGGGAGCTGGAGACCACATCCGGTGCCGCAGAGCCCAGCCCGGGCCCCCAGGACCCCTGTAGGTCTGCAGTTGCATCATACTGTGAGAGCAGCAGCCCCAAGCCTCGCCCTGACCCTAACCCACCAAAGTCCAAGCAACCAGACAGGTCCCTCTCCTCACAGAAACCAGGTGTTGGGGCTGCAAAGAGCAAAGAGCCTGTCACTCAGCCACTTGGTAGCTTTAGCAGAGATGGGAAGGGCAACATCAAGGTCACACAGGATGTGTTCCCTGTGGTCCCAGGCTTCCAGAGCACAGTCAGCAGTGTAGTTGGCCGTGGAGAGAGTAGGCCCTCTGTCCTACCGTACACTGAAGAGGGTCTTGTGGACACCAGATCTACCAGTGGCAGGCATCCCTCAGAGCTGCAGGAGAAGCCCATACATTTGCCGAAGCCAGGGAACCCCGGACCAAATGAATTGGTAGACCAGAAACCTCTCACTGTCAGTGAGAAGCAAAGCGTGTCTCCAAAGCATCCCAAACCATCCACTGTGAAAGACAGACAGACAGACAAAAGCCCTAGTCAGCAGGCCACTGCCTCAGACAGGAAATCTGAAGGGAAGAAATGCACAGAAGCACTTTATGTTGCAACCACAGACAGTGGGAAGCAGGAGGCCAGCCTTTCCCCGCTGCATGGGGAGAGCCGGCCAAAAGGCACGGAGAGGCCAGGCCCAGGGGTGGGGAAGGGACTTCCAGAGACCAAGGGCAAAGGGCCTGGGCCCCAGAAGCCCCTGGCTGAGGTGGGCAAGCTCAGCAGCATGAAACGGTCACCATCAGCCACTGGGCAGGGTACTTTGCGCTCTACTGCCTTCCCAGAGAAGTCCCTGAGCTATTCCTCCAGGTTCCCAGAGGCCCGGGCAGGGCCTGGAGTCCGAGAAGCCACGCCAGCCAGTGGCGGTGACTCCTTAGCCAAGGCCAGCGGGGGCAGCCTTGAGCCTCTGGCCACCAGCCACAGGGACCACAGGAAGCCCCAGTCCTGTGCGGATGGCAGAACCCTAATGACAAAGAGTGACTCACTGCCATCCTTCCGCCTCTCCACCACTGCCCTTGAGTCACACCAGCCTGACTCTCACGTGTCGGGTGGAGTGGGCCACCGAGACAGGGCGCTCTCCGTAACTGCCACCATGGGAGAAACCAAAGGGAGAGAGCCTGCCCCTGCCCAGCCCAGGAAACCGAACCCGGGCAGGGAGGTGACCAAGGCATCCCTGACCCCCAACACAGACCGCCCCATCACCCTTTCTTCAGAGAAGGATTTCGTGGTGCGGCAGAGGCGGGGCAAAGAGAGTCTGCGTAGCAGCCCTCACAAAAAGGCCACCTAAAGGGCTGGGCCCCAGGGCAAGAGAGTGAAGAGCCAGCCAAGTTCATGACTGTCGAGACCACCTTCGAAACCAGCACTGTGGGAAAGAATGTCCACCGGGCTTGAGCCTCACTGAGGAAGAGGAGAGAAACAGAAGGAACCTTCTTCCAGATGCCTTCCCAATTGTAACCGGTAAAACTGTTACCAGAGAGTGTTCGTACAAAAAAAAAAAAATCAATCCTTTATAGAATCGAGGGTTGTTGAGGAAAGAAAAGAAATTTTTCTCTGTAAATATCTAGCAATGTGTTTAGTTGGGGATGTAGAGTCTATACCTTGCTGCTGACTGCATCGTTCACTACAGCTTTTGAAAATTAAGATCTCTGCTTTGCCACTTACCATCATGTAGGAATGATGCAAGATGGCCAGAACTGGGTGTATGTAAAAATGCAGATACTTCTACTTTTGTGTCTCTACATCCACCTAAGTGTTTTGCTGTGTGGTTTGGGAATATTTCAAGGCTCCATTTTTATAAGTAGAGTCCAAGATGCAAGAAAGCCCTACATACAGTAGATTGTGAGTTTTTATGTGTATTTTTAACAGAGTTTCTGACAGTACTGTATCTGGCTACCGATATTTCCAGATCTAAAAGAAACTGCTCCAATCTTCCATTACAAATGGCAGGACAGTGGAGTTCATTTCAGAATCATCCCCAGGGACATTTTGATCCATAGGGTCCAGCTGTCCCAAAGGCCAGTTGTCCTTTTCTGTAGGTTATATGTCTGGTCTTCAAAGTAGAGCAGGGACTACAAACATGCAATTTTATTTATAGTTTTTTCTCTCCTCCTTTACAAGCTCCTACATTTCGGCCTTTGCGTTGTGAGTGAGCAGTCCAAGAAGCACAGGTTTTATGGTAGCCCTCGCAGCAGCCCTGTTCTAGGATGAAAAAGAAAATTCCTGGCTGCACACGAATCTGCTCGTACTTAAGTCATAAGCATCAGGCATTGGAAGAGGTTTTAAGTTTGCTTTTTGAGGAAAAGAAAGGGGGGTGGATTTTGGCATCAGCATATATATATATTAAGGATTAATCAGGACATCAGATACATTTTAACACATAGCTGGGGCCTTATGTTGTAGATGAAGCTTGCTGTTTTTAGCAAGTTCCTGGGTTTCACATTCATTTTTGATGCATCAAGTAGCTCCAAGCACTGCGTAATAACATCATGTCTTTATCTGTATGCAAAAAAAAAAAAAAAAAAATACTGTTAATAAAGAGCAACACTTTTTGTAACAAAGAGACTTCATGGAGCTATTTGGTGCTTGAATGTGATCATCCTTTTTACTTTTGCTAAGCCTTATTTAAATTTTGTATACCATGAAATGTGTAGAATTTGTCAAATCATTTTAGTGCTGAGGGGTTTTTATTTCTTTTTTGTTGTAGTTTTTTTTTTTTTTTTTTCTTCTCTGGTGGTAGCTTGTTTTGAATTATAGGACAGCGTTCGCTGACATAAGTACTGAAGCACTAAGAGACAGCAGATAAGTATTTATAAGATGCTTGGGATCCATAGCAGGATTCTTTTGTTTTGTAAAAGGAAAAAAAAATTACCAATAAATAATCTAGCACCAAATCCCCTTGAGGGATGTCTTAGTATCTTCATACTTTAAAGTTGTTTATATAAGCACAGCATTATCTTACAGCCCCGCGGATTATAAATCATCTAGCATGGCTGTAAACACTCCAAAACAAAGGTATAACTTAACGAACTGCTCAGTTTGTAAAATAAATTGGCACTGGCTAGAAAAGCCGAGAAAACAGCCTGCCCCTTTTTTTTTCCATGCAGCTTTGGCCTTTCTGTCATTTTATTGTGAAACTGCAAAAGGAACAAAACATTTTTTACAGGAACTTAAATGGGTTTCCAAAGTGGTCTCAAGACTTGTAATACATATCTGTTTGGCAGTTGGCATGACCCTATCTTTCTACACTGAAAGTTGAGACAGGTCTGTTCGGGAGGTAGTTCATGGTTTACAGCTTTTGCTTTTTAACTGTCCAGTTTTCTTTGAAGCACAACTAGCTGCTTGTTTACAAAGGATATTTTTATGTATATTTTGTATAGTGTATTATCATTTTTGCCAAATGTTTTTGCATTTTGGATGAGTAAAGAGTACTTAAGGTTGCATTCATGTAATACTTGTTTGTTGTGAACCGCCGGATCAGATGGTAGAAGTTCTCCTGTGTTCTAGTTGGTCTGTCTCTGTGTGATTGTAAGATGTGCTCCTCAGTAGTACTCCCAGCTGTAGACTTACCAGCTTAAAAGTTCGTTAGAGTCTGTGCAATAAAGTGTTTGCAGTCTTATTTTCTCTAAAAATTCCCCATGGATGTCATAATTGTTGTATATTGAACAAATATTTATACTTATGCAGTTGCATAACATTGAATAAAAATTTAGCATGAAAGATTATGACTATTTTCTCAAGTATGTACATATACACCACACCCCAAATATTTTATATAATAAGAATATGAGTTCTTATAAAATGCCTTTGGTGAGAGGTGAGATTTGACTTTTTTCGACCTACACAGTCCATTCTTCAGTTAGGTCTTCTAACTCCTTGCAGTATTTTTTCAGCCACCTTCTTTACCTGTACAACTTTCTGACTCCCAAGCCTGCATTTGCATCTGCACTGAAGTCTACAAAGAGCTGTCCTTTCTACCACACCAGCGGTGGCAAACCTGCGGCACACACTGTAGGCCATTTGCATCACTGAAAGGTCTACAAGGTTCGCCATCCCTGTCCTACACCAACACTCCCTCACATTCCCCCAGGACCTTGCTCATCTATTATGGCTCTCTTTCTCTCATTCATTTTCTTCCCAACCCATTGCTTTCTTTTTCCCCCTAGTTTCCTTATTGGCTGACTGAGAGTCTGCATGTGATAGTTCCAGTCTTCACGTCACTCCTCACCCCGTAAGGACCTGGCTTTGTCCACCACATCATCAGCATCATGACTGAACGCAAACCTCAGATGTCACTAACGCAGCTCATCTCCATCCTTACACTTCCCTCCATCTTGCTTTGCTTTTACTTAATTTCTTCCCCCTCCAAGTCCTTGTGCCTTCACTACTCAGGGCCCTTTCTCACAAACCACTTCTTTACACTCTCCTTTTTGTCTTTTCTTTTGCTATTGGCCATTTTTTCCTTGGCACCTCATACCTAAAATATCCAGAATTGTACCCATTCTGTTGTGCCCCTCATTGAAGGCATAGTGTTCTTCATCTTTTTCTAAGTCAAATATTAGGTTTCTATAAAAAATTAAAATCACTAAGACCCACCAATTTCACAACACTTTTGTCATTCATCCTACTCCCAAACAGACTTTTCTACCACCAGCAGCCGTCTTCTATCAAGATCTCTTCCCCAGATAACCTCAACCAGCCTGAACTCAGCTACCTAGGAATAAGTATTCTGGGCCTTGGCATCTGGAGACTTTCCCCAATGGCCCATGCATTTCCTTTATGGACTCACTCCATTATTTTCAAACTTTCTAGTCTTCAAGCTCCCCTATCTGATCTAAGCACAGAGGGAAACATCAATAAAGAGTTGCCAAACTGAGTTGAACCTAAAAGATCTGTTAGTAGCTGCCTACCTTTGTGATAGTCTTACTTCAAAGTGCCACATTATAGACTTGATGTACAACTTCTCATTTATTCTGCATGTCCTCTGACCTGTGTATTGTGTCATTTTATCTATCAGGAAAGCAAGACAGAAAGATTAATTTAGAGCCTAATCCTAATGAGTGGCAAAAATAGGACTTAAACTTCTACAACTAGAATGGATCTCCCAAACTCTAACTTCTGCTGTTAGCCACGACTCATCTCACCTTTCTCTTCTACTGCAAAATAAGCCAAACAAGAAATGACAGAATCATGACAATGATTTTCACTGCCTGAATACTACAGTTCTCTCTCGGTAGAGGAACTCTGCTGAGATTCACACCTTAAAAAGATGAATATGATCATTTTAATAGGACTTGATATCATGCTATGAAAAGTCACCCTTCACCATGAAGAAATAGCCCACAAAGGATGTGAAGTAAATATATAGCATCACCAGTCATAGCTACAGTCACAGCAATAACTATTAAACAGCTAAGGTCAATACATAAAGCTGAATGAAAAAAGGTTGGTGTTTCAGAAGTATCTGTCCTCCTATATCCTGGGTGCAACTAAAGGGTCATTAAACCTAGTGTGGTGGCTTTAGAATTTCAAAATGCAAGTGTAGGTGGCTGGGGACTTAGCTTAGTGGTTCCAGTGCCTGCTTTGCAAGCGCAAGGTCTGGAGTTTGATCCCCAGTAACCACATATCACAAAAAAATGCCAGGTGTGGTAGCTCATGCCTGTAATCCCATCACTTGGGAGATAGAGGCAGAAAGATTGTTGTGAGTTCGAGGCTGAGTTCAGGTCCAGCCTGAACTACAAAAGTGAGACCCTGTCTCCAAAAATAAAACAACAACAACAAAAATCCCTCCCCCCCAAAAAAACCCCACAGGGTTGAGTTTTTGAGATGGTCTCACTTTATAGTTCAGGTTGTTCCTGAACTCAACCTTGAGCTCACAGCAATCCTCCTACCTCTGCCTTCCAAGTGCTGGAATTACAAGAGTGAGCCACCATGCCCAGCACTGTGGTATGTCGTTACTGGGGATCGAACCCAGGGCCTTGTGCTCGCAAGGCAGGCACCAGAACCACTGAACTATATCCCCAGCCTAAGAAAAAAGAACTTAATGTATGTGTTGCTTTTTGTAAGCTAAAACCTCAATATTCAGGTTTAATTGCTGTTGGCATTTTATAAGTGCCTTCTGGGTTACAGTTTGGGCACTTGTATGTAAAAGGTTTGCCATCGCTGATCTATGCCCAG
>PVIR01002072.1:0-23752 GCA_004026965.1 Petromus typicus
CACACCCAGTATTGTTATGTGGTTACCGGGGAATCGAACCCGGGTCCTTGCGCTTGCAAGACAGGCGCCGGAACCACTGAGCTAACTCCCCGGCCCTGGCTTTAAAACTTTTGACCTTTCTCCACAGTAGCAAACATCATGTAATTGAATTCAAATATAGGACCCTCTATGGATGATCTCAGCTATCTTATTTTTTTCTTTCCTTAACACAAATCAGACAATACTAAGTTACAAGTTTGATGTTTGGTTAGGAAACATAAGCAAAAGGTGCTAATGATTCTCTGGAATAGGCATCCTTTATTAATTATAGTTAATAAGTAGGCAGTTTTCCATCTAGCACTTTTAGTTTTTCACAGCCCAAATGCAACATGAAAAATATAGTTAGATTAACTACAGAAGTTTGCTATAGGCTGATCAGTAAGAACTGGATGGTTGAATAATTCTCTAAATTTAACTTCCCTTCCATTAGTAAGTTAACTTGATCCTCAAGATGATCATTTTGCTATTCCCAATTCAATTCTGATGAATATTGTATAAACATCTTATATTAGAAAAGCTAGAAGTAACTGAGACTCGGGTGGACCCAAGTTTCATTACTTTTTGCATATTAAAAGCCAATTATCCTGGCCCACATTCAGTTCTCTGGTACTTCACACACCTCTGACCCTGGACTGGGGTCACAAAGTCAAACACAGCAGTGTCTCCCTGAGTTCTAGGACGCTGCCTCCACAGAGACAAGGTCATCATCTGTCTAAGATAACGGGCTAATGGTGGGCTCTCAATCCTGTTAGAAAGAAATTCCTTAGACAATTAACTTTGATGCAGGACACTGTAGCAAAGCAAAACAAATGACTGCCAAATTGGGCAGCTCCCAGAACCAGAGCAGTTTTGAGAACTTACAACAATGTGTTCAGACACCATTTACAGGAACACTGAAGTGAGAGATAGGAAACTTAATGGCTAAAGCCTAATCAAGCAACTAGTTGTGGGGTAACTAGTTATACACAACCAAATCACCTGGCGACAAGGCCATACGCAACCACCCAAAGCTCAGTTACAATATTTAAACATTATCATTCTGGTCTACTGGGCCTAGGCAGGGTGCCTAATCCAAATCTACGGCTTCCTGTACTTTAAAAATTACTCCCTGTGGGCCACATTCCTAACAAGTAACATTATAACCAAAACGAAGGGCATCGTCCAAGTACTACTGTGTCCTTAGACCAAGCATTTGGGATGTCATTCCATCCAAAAGAGACAAGTGAGCATGTAGCAGATGACCACACAGAAACATTTCTTTGAGAGAACATGGCACCTCTGGGAGACTGACAGTAGGACTAACAGAACACTAAGAATTAAGAGCATGCTTTTAGCCAAGGTCTTCATAAATCAAAGGCAGATGATTAAAGAACAGTTCAGGTGAGGAATCTACCCCCAAAGCCATTTTTTTCTTAATTTTCTGTAACTGAATCTCTAATTGACTGATCTATTAATGCATATGCAATACAGTATTGTCAACTACAGACTCTTCCCTGTTAAGCCAGTAACTAGTCTATTACCCTATAAGTAAAACTGCACCAAGTAAATAATAAATGTACAGGAGTTTAGTTACTAGTTAGCTGTGTTAGGGGAAAGGTAGGACAAATTAAAAGAGGTAAGAGATTCAAGTATCTTCTGAAAGGCTATCCATATCGTCAGGGATCACCTGCTTTCCAGGAAGCTTTGCTTTAGTTTGTTTTATCTTACAGGTAAAGCTCCATGTGGTGTGGAGGGGACCTTATATTGTAAGATACAGACTCAAGTTTAGGGCCCGAAGCTTTACAACAGAGCAAGTGAAGAGAGGAATGTAGAACCATTCACCATATCAATACTTTTTCCAAAATGTGTATTATCCTGTGCATTCTTTGATGAGCTGGGCTGTAGATCCTTTAGTAATGGGAACTTTAAAAACTTAGGACTCACCAGCTGTATAGCCCTTTCATGAGTCCATCTGTAACATTCAATTTACTTACTTTCAAATACCACTTTTGTTTCACCAATACATGTGTATACATAACAGCGTCCATTAAAGAGTCACCACAGACAATCTGATTGGACCAGCCTGGAGGAATTCACTCAAATTACACATCTCAGAAATCCCAGCACTTGCTGGCCCAGTACAAAGATGGTCAGAGAATTCCCCCAGTTTTCATTCCGTTCTGTTCTGCACGATCTTGCATCGGCACTCTTAGGAACACTCTGCCTTCTAGGAAGGTAGGAACTCTACCTCACCCAACGATAAGATCTCAAAAGTTATCAGAACCTTACTTGGCAGTCTTTTCTCTGAGCCTCTATGAAGATGAGAACACTTAAGCCCAGAGAAAATGATTAACCACCTGTGAAATGAGACTAGAAATGGCTATCATTAGAGATCTGATGAGATTTCACTACAGTAATGCAATTGACAAGGAAGTTCTGCTTCTGTTGCATACATCTTACCATTAAAATTATGACAGACACCATTACATCAAGGCGATCAGATTTCTCGGAATTTCACGTAGCTTTTGAAACATGTTAACATAGTCATATAAATACAGGTCAAAGAAGATCAAACACCACTTCTCTGACAATGATTTCCACACAGTTTAACTGTCAGGTGGGTCAAATGATCATCTCTTTCACATGTTCTAAGAATCCTCCAGAAAACACCATAGTTTCTACAGAATTCGGGTCAAATTTGATCTTAGGAAATTCAGAAATAAAAGTTTTAAATTCTTGATCAGAATAATGTAACATTCCAAATCATAATCTTCCAGTTATATCTTTGTTATTAATGCTCATTTTTCAGAAAAAAACTTATAAACCCCTTTGAATTTCAATCAGCTAGATTACATAGGTTTTCATATGACTCATCTTCCACAAATTTATTCTTCTATCAGTTATTTGTCTTATTCTCCCCGCTCATTTCAGAACAATTAGTCATTTTATTTAGGGTAGCAAAATGATGTCTTAATAAACAGCACAAATCTTTCCTACATAAGCTTCATCTGCCAAAATTTGGCTTACCCTCCTTGTATGAGTAGTTAGTTTTAGTTTTAATGACCATATATTACAGTTTTTACCTTTTGTTTTGTTTTGTTTTTGAGACAGGGTCTCACTTTGTAGTTCAGGCTGGCCTTGAGCTCATTATGTAGCCCAGGTGAGCTTCAAACTCACAGCTGTCCTACTGGCTCTGCCTCCTGAGTGCTGGGATGACAGGTATGAACCACCACACCTGGCATTGTGGTGTGTGGTTACCAGGGATCGAACCTGAGCTCTTGCACTTGCAAGGCACGTACAGAAACCACTAAGCTAAATCCCCAGGGCCAATTTTTACCTTATAGTTACCTTAATCTCTACTAAACTTTTTAAAAGGTTTGATATTGCTTGCTTCCCATTAGTATTTTGTAGGTAAGCACCATTCCATAGTTTAGAAACATCTTCTTAAAATACAACCATTTTCATGTCTGCAAACAGGCCCCAAACTCCAAAACACATTGCTTCTCTAACTGTATGAAACCAAGATATTCCACCAGCAGTATTATCAAATATTAACTGTGAGGCTACAGCTATGCTGTATTAAATATATGGCAACTAATAGAGCAGGCTAGAGGTTAAACATATGTCTTTGCAGATAATGCAAAATAAGAACAAGTTGACAAGACTTTTCTTCATTGCACTTTTATGCATTTTCTTACTTGTCTTATGTGTTTGCATTTCTTCTATGACACTCTGAAGAGGAAGGAATTATATCTATCGCTTGTCCTATATTCCTACTCTTAGTGAGAAATGTTACGTCAAGGACTACATATCGATTACATGAAAATGTTTCCTTATTCAATATTTTCAGTCAGGATGCATCCCACATTTTTTCAGTGAAAGTAGTGAGTAGCTGTTTTCTTTTTCTTTCTTTTCTTTTTTCTTTTTTTTTTTTTTTTTTTTTTTTTTTTTTTTTTTTTTTTTTTTTTTTTTTTTTTTTTTTTTTTTTTTTTTTTTTTTTTGAGACACGGTCTCGCTTTGTAGTTCAGGCTGGCCCTAAGCTCAGCCTCAAACTCACATCACAGCAGTCCTCCTGCCTCTGCCTCCCAAGTGCTGGGATTACAGGTGTGAGCCACCATGCCTGGCACTGTGGTATGTGGTACTGATTGCTGCTGGGCGTGAGTCTCCACACCCAGTATGGTATGTGGTTACCTGGGATCGAACCCAGGCCCTTGCGCTTGCAAGACAGGTGCTGGAACCACTGAGCTAAATTCTTGGCCCAGTAAGTAGCTGTTTTCAGAATAATTTCCAATATCCTATTCCAGTCTACGGCAACAGGAACATCTCTGGCAAGTCAGAATCAGATTTCCATTGTCAGGGACTCTCCTCCAATGACAATCAAATCGGAATGATTAGGAAACAAATTTAGTGCCACTTGAGAGTGACTCAGGAATGTCATAATTGCCTACCACTGAATTCACCCACAAGAAACCTCCAAGATTTCAAGCCACTGAGAAAAAGTCCTGAAATTCGAGCAAGTTTGTCCACAAGCTTCCTTCCTAATTTTATTCAGTTACAGATCATTCTTAACAATTAGGCTTAGATTGCTCATTGATCCACGTCATGGAAGCTCCGGGAACATTACTCTAAATCACATTGCCTTAGTAGGTTGATTATTATCAAATTGAAAATACTTGGAGAGCTAAACATGAGGCTAAGTTTTCCACTTACTTAAAGACAGATCCTCCAAAGCTACAAAGTTCTTTATCAATCCTTCAAAGATTAACTCTTGCAGCAGAAAATCTCAGTATAACCAGACAGACCTTGTTACAAATGATCATTTCTACTTATAAGGGCCCATATTAAAAAAAAAAATTTATGCTGAGGATATTTTATTTACCCTTTTTATTCATTTTAGCAAGGTGGGTGGGTCGAAGGGTTTGCCATTTTCATGACCAATATGTCCTATTGCTGCCCACTGCCTTGAGTGTCAGTCACATTGCTGACTGCAGATTTCAGACTTATCTACCAGTGTTTGTGGAGACACAAAGAACCTAAGTAGGAAGCCCACTTAGTACACATGACAGACAGTGAGGCTGCTCACACGTGCTTCCAGGTGTGCCTTTCTCCACTGAAGAAGCATCCAGTCCTATCATGCCAGAATACCATCCCATCATTCCTTCTCCTCCAGGTGCAGAGAGGGCAGCACCTTTACAAAAAGACTCTCCTAGAGACGTAGATACCCTCGGCGAAGAAGTATCAAAATTAACTAAAAGGAAGCAGCAGCCTACACCAAGCTGTTCAAAGCAAGCCGGAACCAGACAGACATAATAGAAACTCATCTCCCTCTGGCTGAAACACTCACACTGTGAGTCTGAGCTCTAGATTGTCACAAAGGTGCCAAAGCAGCTATAGACCAGATCCTACTGATCTAAGGGCTTGACTTTTCTATAAAGAGCTCCTTTGTGCCCATCATTTAGACTTTTAAAAGATTCTACACGTTCATTTTAAATTGATCTTATTGTTTCTTTGGGTTTTAATCCAAACAAAAAAACAATTTTACCCACACTAAAACTCTCACTATGGCCTCTGTAATTCTCAGTTATTGCTAGCGAAGTTCAGCTATTTCTTTAAAACATAATAAGCCCTTGGCCCTGGGATGGAGCTCAGTGGTTCTGGCGTCTGTCTTGCAAGCGCAAGGTCCTGGGTTCTATTCCTCGTAATCACATACCACAATACGGGGTGTGGTAGCTCACACTGTAATCCCAGCACTAGGGAGGCGAGGTAGGAGGATTGCTGTGAGTTCAAGGTTCATCTAGGCCACATAGTGAACTGAGGGCCAGCCTGAACTACAAAGCGAGACCTTGTCTCTCTCTCTCTCTCTCTCACACACACACACACACACACACACACAACCACTGGCAATAATTTTAAAAATTATAGAATTCTTGTACAAGAAATCCACAAAAATTTTAGGTGCCAGATCCAGTTCAGCATCCATCTAACCCAGGCAGCCACCACAAATCCCAGTAGGAGCTGTACATCTTCACATAACACAAAAAGACCCTTGGTACCCACCACAAAGTTTGTCCCCTCTTGCCACACAAACTAACCCTAATGAAGCTCTGGAGGGTGGGGCTCACGAACTCCTGGATCCAGATGAACCCCTAATTCCACCTTCTAAGGTTGGTCCATTTTTGTGTCTGACCCAGTCAGATAGCCAATGCCTCTCCACAGGACACAGTCTTAATCCAGTTCAGTTTCTGTCTCACCCACTGAGATACCAATCACCTCCCTTCAAGACCTGGACACAATTTCAAAACCCAGTTTGGGTTTAAAAAACAAAAAACAAACAAACAGGATGCTTCAGACCCCAAGCAGGAGAACCTACTATGACCACCATATAAGGCAAGGTGACAGGACAGGAAGTACCTGGACCTTGTGGCCTGAGGGCCCTGCCTCTCTGAAGCTCTGTTTCAGGTCCTGCCAACTCTCAAAACATTTAAATTCTTTATCCCTCTTAAATTCAGTAGAATTTATCGGAGCAAAACAAAACAGAACTAGACAGCTCCCAGAACAAGAAGAAACTCTAAGAATCTCCACCAAGAACATGCTCAGATAGCACTCACAGGAAAACAGAATTAAGGCATAAAAAACCCAATCAGCTACAGCCGAGTTAATCAACCAGTCGATCCGTCATAGTTTAACTCAGAAGCATATTACAGCTTAATCAGTGAATTAGTCACCTTTCCCGCTGAGAGAACTAATATTTGACACCTACAATGTAAAAAAGTTTCATTTGACTCACGATTTCTGAGGATTGAGTCTGTGGTCAGCTGGCTTCTAGGCAGAAACGCAAAATATCCAAGAAACAAAACTGGGGAACAGTACTGCAAAGAAGTAGCCAAGGCCAGATATAGACTCTGAGACCACACCTCCTTACCCACCCAGACACGTGAGAAGGGCACGCCACCAATCCCCAAGTAGATCTCCAAGCCAATCAAATTGACCCTCCACTCTGTCACGTCAGTTAAGTGGTTACAGGGGGTCCCTGTACTCAGTTGAAGCTCAGTTACTCTGATTAATCTCCTTATTGCTTTGGTCAGCTGGACCCAGTTTAGGTACTCAGCTCAAATCGTGGCCTCCTGTGTAATTTTATCGAACAATCCCAATACTTGTATCCCTTCTACAAAAATATAGAAGCCCTTTAAAAAGGGGGTCTGTCCCCAAACCACGGTTCCCTGCACACTCTATGAAAAGCCAGTCCATTATGTTTAGAGGTCGGTAGAAGAAAGATTCGCTGCATATAGTTATAAGCTGTCACCCTGAAGAACTATACAGTAAGTCTGTTAATACAGTGAAGCTTGAAAGGCTCTTAAAAATATTCACCCTCTGTTCCACGAAGCACTGCCAGCGATGGCGGGCAGAGGCTGGGATGTGAAGTGATGTTTGCGAGGCCCGCAGCAAGCATGTTGCAGATACAAAGTCTTCATATGTCATGCTGGCAGCAGCGAGTCGTCAGTCCTCCGCACAAAACTGTCTACATAAAGATCTCTGCCCCAAAGCTCTGTCCCTCTGCAATACATTTGCTGTAGTAAATGATGCTGTGCTGTACTAATTTTCCAAACTGGAGATGTATCTACCCCCACTGAGACCGGAAGTAGCTCCTGTGAAAGACCTTCAAGCCCTTGCTCCTCCTACCTTATTCCCCTGAGGATACTTGGAACAGCTTTGGCGCCCTCTGGTGTCGGGAGGAAAAGGAAAGAGTACCTCCTACAGGTTGTCTTGATCATTTGCATTAGAAAATTTGAAATACGGATGAGCAAGAAGAAAAGTTCTTGAATTATAGCAGTCCCATCCACTACTCTGTCATTAATTTATAGGTATTATTTTGCTGAAAAATAAAACCAGTGGGCATGCTGTTTAATTCTGGCTCTTTCGCTTAAATATTTTTAAAAATACATTTCATTATCTATAAACATATTCTCCAATATTACAGTGATTGCAAGGTATTTTGTCCTTTGCGTGTGCGCCACATTGTTTTCGTGTGTGTGTGTGTGTGTGTGTGTGTGTGTGTGTGTGTGTGTGTGTGTGTGTGTGTTAGAGAGCTTCAGGGATGAACGCTGCAGGTCGTCCTACACTTCAGATGGTGGCGTGTGGAACTGGGCTGAGTTCACCTGTTTTCAGCCTTTTCCTTACTTCACATTCTCCACCTCATCGTACCACCTAAGCAATTAGATATGTTTGGGCTCTCCTCTTGAAATATATCATTTAAAAGGCATATTACAAAAATTACATATATGCTTTACGCCTATGTGATTTTTAGTTTTTTATGTAGATGATCATATTAATAAATCTCTTGGTCTTTGCTCTGTGAAGCTCTTCATGTTAAACAAAGTTAAGTGTGACCTAAATGAACCTGAAGCTGCTCTGTCTGTCTGTCTGGGCTTCAATATAGCTTGGACTTCCCCTTTTTTTGGTCTCTGTGTCTGTACCTAAATGAACTGCAACTTAATATATCAACAAAATTTAACCTTGAGTGTGTATTAATGTAACAGCCGAGCTCCAGCCAATCCCAAGCAGCCAAATAATCATAAAATGTTCCTATAAGGCAAATGCCCCAATATACCACTCCCTAATAAGGAAAATGCAAACCTGTAACAAACCAAGACATTTCTGTATGTCATTTCCTTTTTCGATTTCTGAATCCGGCTGTGCACATTGCTGGGTGCAGCTGTGGATACCTCCACGTCTTCAGCAAGCGCTTAATTCACAAATCCTTCTGTGCTCAAGTTCTGCTAAATTTAAATAACCTAAAGATTTCCTTTCTAAATAGCCTAAACATCTGAATGATATTTAAAATTTAACTATGACTCTTTAATCCATTGTTAGTACATTATAATGCCCAGTACTGGACATTTTCCCCATTTTACCTACATGTTTCTTAATGATGCCCATTCAAACCACCATGAACTTTCTCACCTAGAAGTAATACTGCAATAAAATTTTTTTTCATACATGAGAAATTTTTTTGCCATACAACTTCAGAGCAGAATTTGTGGGCCACAAACATAATTATTACCATGTAGTCATGGAAGAACGGATATACCCTGTAGGCAACATCCCTATAAGCAGGCAACATGGTTTCTGTAACCCCACACCCCACCTACATTGTCGCTATAGTATTAGTTTAATAAAGTTTAACTTGTCACAGTGTATCTCTCTGATAACTGGCATGTTTATAGTATTATATCCCATCTAAGAGCATGAAATATCTCCGTGTGTTCAATCATCTTATTTAATCCTTATTTCTGTAAAATTAGGTTGAGAAAGACAGAAAAAAGGGGAAGTCCAAGCTATACTGAAGCCCAGGAACCAACATGAAAAGGAGATGGCGCGTGCGGGGTGGACACGCCTCCTCTGCTCACCTGTACAGGACCGCGCTGCATTTGAGCAGTCAAGTGCTCACAGGACACGAGCTCAACGTGAAGAGGACGTGAGAGGATCTGCAGTGAACGCCCCTGCTTACACCTCCGTGAGCGATGTTACTCAATAAAGCCATGGATTAAGTCTTTCCTCTTTAAGTCCCATAATATCCACTAAATAACTTCAAAATGTAAACTGCTTGCATGTGGTGGGTGTGAGCAGGGCACAGGACAGCGCAGAGTGGATCTCAGAGCAGAGTCCCACAGCCCAGGAGCCGTGGCAGGAGACCACTAGTCTTCGCAGGGTGTTTCATCCCTGGTTGTGAGGGCTTCATAGCGATCTTGTCCTATTTCTGCTAAGATATGTCCGCTAAGGGAAATCGTCTGCTCATTTGATTCGTGAAACTCCTCAGTCTTGGCAATAATTTTACATGAGATCAGGTGAGTGAGAGGCCAGAGCCGACGTGCTTACCAGAATTCAAAATCAAGCGATGGGGCCCAGGCCTGTCTTTGTAACAAACTGTCCAGAATCTTATAGAGTTCAGCTGAGCTTTGGACTCACACTGAGCTACTCATCTCCTCCATCACCTTCAGGCAAGTTTCTGCTATATGAGATTTTTGAACTTTTAAAAATTGGTGTACAGGGCCGGGGATTTAGCTCAGTGGTTCTGGCGCCTGTCTTGTGAGTGCAAGAACCCTGGTTTGATCCCCGGTTAACCACATACAATGCTGGGTGTGGAGACTCACACCCAGCAGCAACAGTACCACATACCACAGTTCCGGGCGTGGTGGCTCACCCCTGTAATCCCAGCACTCAGGAGGCAGAGGCAGGAGGATTGCTGTGATGTGAGTTTGAGGCTGAGCTCAGGGCCAGCCTGAACTACAAAGCGAGACACTGTCTCAAAAAAAAAAAAAAAAAATTGGTGTACAGGTATCCATTTTACTTTTATTCTTTATACTTATATTACATGTAATGTCTAGTGTGAATGCCCTAGTTTATAATAAGTCAAGCAAACAATGAATATGTCAGAAAATATAAAATGACCAATCAAAGATTGAAGTTAAGTAATTTACTAAGAAAAAAAAAGGCAGAAAACTGATGCCCAGACCTGGCTTGCTTGGAATCATGATATAAGTATCTGTCAGTATTCAGAGCAGATAGAAACACTGTCAGTTTTTTTCTTATAACCCAGTATGAGAAAACATTACAAAGCTAGTTATTCCGTAGTCAGTACTCATCAGAGAGTTGGACAAGTAAGAATAATGTAAGTTTTCTGTGTTGGCACTTTTCAAGCAATGCCTACATTTGGGACTGTGCAGTAGTCAGTAGCACCAGTGGCTGACAAAGAGAAGATATAATTCTTTCTTAGACTGTAGGAGTTGCAGTGCATGCAGAAAGTCCTCTGTGATGGAGGCCCGTCGGCTTTTATGGACTTCAAAAGCTATTTGCTTCAGTACACTTTGAAATGCAGGGTCAGCTCACTGAGGTACATCATGCAATAATAACACATTTTTATAGGAGTAGCTTGTCAGAGAAGCAACAACATGCAATACATAAAACCAATAAACACACCATGTCTACAGATTCTATCTTAGTAACCAGATAAAGCAATAAAATCGACAGCAGCCATCAAAAAGCTCCCTTCCTAACTTTGTGGGGGTGAATTTACTGTTGCTTAAAACAGAGAAGCTGTCACAGAGCCTTAGATCAGTGTGCAGTTATGGAGTAGCAAGCTGCTTCGCGTGCAAAGGGAGCGTGCCTGACAAGCAAAAGCAAGAGGGGCGTTTATGTCTTGCTAACACTTGGGCCCTTACTGTCTTTAGGTTAAAGCACACTGCATCAGAGGTTTCCTACAGAATATTTTTGAGTTTCCAAGTTACACATTAAATATTATCAAGGACAAGGTATAGGGTGGTAGTTAGGAATTAGTATTTCCCACCTGCAACTTCAAAACAAAATACAGAAGGAAGAAAATGCTCTGCTGTTGGCTAAGACTAGATTCTTGGTGTGTGGATTGTCTACACTCTGAAACCAGAGGAGAACAAACTTAGCTTTAAGAATAATAAGGGATTGACATTTGAGTGATTGCTAAGTCTTGGAAACAACCCAGATGTCCATCAATTGAAGACAGGATAAAGAAGATGTGGTTCTTTTATACAATGGAGTATTACTCTGCCATTAAAAATGATAAGATTGAATCATTCATACTCAAATGGATGTACCTTGAGGACGTCCTCATACGTGAAATAAACAGGTCACAGATGTGTAAATATCGTATCTTTTCTCTGGTATGAGAAAATGAGGTTGTAAATGAGTTGTAGTGTGTATAGTTGATATTGTGAAGTAGAAAATATTTAAAAGGAAAGATTGTAAGGGTAAATAATGAGGGGAAATGAATGTGGTAATAAAGAAAAAAGATTGTGTATATAGGGGGTGGGGGTTGCAGGGCAGGGGAAAGGGAAAAAATGAGAATAAAGTCATGTCATATTCTGGTACAAACTCTCAATGTTGAATGTGATGATGATGTGTAGTCATAATGTACCAATAAAGAAAAAAATTAATTTTTAAAAAAAGAGTAACAAAGGATTTTACATGAAATCATTCATTAAGCTGAGTATCAGCCTGTGTTAACACTAACAGAATTCCAGTTTAAGGTTTATGTGTTCACTCTTTGCAAACTGTCCTGAAAATTCTGGTAAGAAATGAGGGAATTCTGGACATTGGCAATGCGGACTGAGGTTAAGGAGAAGTGGGCATGGGCATACGGGTAGGAGTAGGTGCTGCTAAGGGTTTGGGATCAGAAGCTAGGCAAAATGACAGCAACCAATGGTTAAAGATGTACCGAGTCCTTGTTCTAGGACATCACTGGGCAAAGACCTGCTGGTGAGGCTTACATTTGGCAGAGACAAAGATGAAAGAAGTTGAAGTGAGGGAGAAAGATAATTCCATACACTGAGAAGCACATACACACAGTGAAGGCACCAGAGAGTGCTCGGCCGGGGGAGGGCGGATGATTTGCTTGGATGGGCTAGGTGAGGGAAGAGCTCCCCCAGGGGAGGAAACGCAGGTGCTGAGTCCTCATCTGGAGATGGCGGAGCCTTCAAGGCTAAGCACAGAGCAAGGGCAAAGGTCTGAAATCTGGAGAGGCAAAGAGGCCCACCACGGCTGCTGCTCAGCCTGTATTGATTTTCTGAGAGAGAAAAAGAAACAAAGAAGAGATTGATTTCACATTTCTACTCTGTTATCATGCCCCCACCCCATGTTCCCACCTAAGGGCCAATAAATTCTGACTGGGTATTAAATTGGATCATTTTTCACTTTGATATCAGAACTATAAATCAGAACCATAAATTAGCATAACTAACCTAAAATTAGGAGTAGCATTTAATCAAGGCCTACAAAATCATCCCGTGGTTTCCACTGAGCAGATAATCCCAGGACCCCTAATAGAGACTGGAATCTTCTAACGTGCAAGTCCCTTAAAAAGAATAGCATATCTGCATGTAGCCTACACATCTTTTTTTTCTTAAGGTTTTTTTTTTTTTTTTCAGGTGTTTTGAGACAGGGTCTCGCTTTGTAGTTCAGGCTGGCCCTGAGCTCAGCCTCAAACTCACATCACAGCAATCCTCCTGCCTCTGCCTCCTGAGTGCTAGGATTACAGGCCTGAGCCACCACGCCCAGCACTGTGGTATGTGGTAATGATTACTGCTGGGCTGAGTCTCCATGCCCAGTATTGTTATGTGATTGCCGGGTATCGAACCCCAGGCCCTTGTGCTTGCAAGACAGGCACCGGAACCACTGAGCTATATCCCTGGCCCAGACTACACATCTTTATATGTTAAATCATCCCCAGACTACTTACAATCCCCAAGACAACAGGAACACCCTGTATTGTTTAGGGAATAATGATGTGGACAAAGTCCATAGATATTCAGTACTTATGAATAGTTTCCGAATGTTGTCTATCCACAGCTGCTTGAATCCATGGATGTAGAGGAAGGAAGGAAACTATCCAAACAGCGGCTAAGTACAGGAGCTGGCTTGTTTAGCGATCCAGACTCGAGAGGACCCAGTCTTGCAATAGCAGAGCCGTTTGGGCCTTGAGAAAGGTCTACACGAGTCATTACCGGTGTCCCCATCCTCTTTGTGCAGTTGCATTCAGTGGCGCTGTCACTGTCATTCAGTGGCACAGACTTTGCTAACAATAGCCTCAATAAAAATTACTTCTCAGCAAGCTGTTCTTGAGTCCCCAACCGCAGCTTTGCAGGAATCACGGCTTCCACTGGACTCCATCGTGAACGTGCTCTCTCACATGCCCTCCAACTCAAACAGGTTTTTGAGGGCCAGCCTGGGAACCAAACCACCATTTATCTCAGGGTTCCTGCGAGAAAACAACTTGTGAAGGACCAGATACCCAGTGAAATGAGTAGTTCGGACCACAGACCACCTGTAAGTTGGATCTGCAAGATAAATGCCAGAACACTCACTAGGCAGCTGGGAGCCTCCTGGCTTGTGAAGTGAGTGAGGCCAGGGAAATGTTAAACCTTGGGGATGTTGAGCGGCTCTTTGTCAAGTTATTTACATGCTAGGGGCATTGCAGAGGCCTTAGAAAACCAAGGATTTAAGAGGTTCACAGAGTCTACTTGATAGTAGTATTCATTTCTCAGTTTTTTCTTTTAAATTCATTGTATGTTCCTCTTCCTATTTAAAATAAGCCCAGAGACCATCCTGCACCGCTTTTCCCAAATGGATACACTGGTGAAAACTGAGACTCAAGCACAGTATGGAAACTGTAGCAAGAGGCTGAGGACGTGGGGCCGGCCACGGCATTGCCAGGATGAGAGCCCTAGAGATCTCCTTTCAGGACATGGTGGGAGGAGGGTGGGTGTTCGAGAAAGGTTGACAGAGGGCCTCATGCTAGGTCTGGGTTTTGACCTGAGGCAGTTTACCTACCATGGAAGGTTTGCAAGGTAAGAAGCTCAGAAAAGCACAGTCAGTCTCAGCGCAGCACCAGGAACCAATATGAAAAATCTGGTCACCAATGGATGCTAGTTTGTCTATAAAAATGTGTTTTTCTAAACACATTAATTTGTCTTCTGTGGATACCTCCAGCACTAAATGTGTTGATATTTCCACCTGAGAAAGAATTTAACTGCATAGATAAGCAGAACAGCCATGGAGAACAAAAATACTGTCAGGAAGAAGATGCCCACAGGGGTAATCCCACAGGACAATGTGACGTCACACAGCGGAACTCCCTGTAGTGATGGGGGATCTGCACATTTGAGCTCCTCCCAGTCCTGTAGTTTCTGTACATTTTCTTTGTACCATGTTAAAAAATGAATATTAGAGCAAGAGCAATCCAGGGGGTTGTGACTTAAATTAATGATATTCTGCTGAGACAAGGTAGGGAGCAGATGGGGTGGGATAATGCGAATGTTATTGGCAGCCAGGCTGAGGTAGGTGCCCTTAAGCTGACTGAAGGCATCGATGCTACTGGATGTCAGGCTGTTGTGGCTTAAGTCCACATGAGTCATATTTCCAAGGCTGCGGAAGGCTTCCTCATCTATGGAAGAGAGATCACAGGAGGATAAAATCAGAGTCTCTAGGCTGTGCACCATCTGCAGTGGGTTGACCTTTGGGATATTCCCATTGTGAAAGTGATTCCCCTGGAGGTTCAGATGCCGGAGATTTGTCAGGCCTGCTAGAAGATGCTGACTGCTGGTATCCAGGAAGCAGTGAGAGAGATTCAGAACCTCCAGAAGATGAAGACTTTGGAAAGGGCCTTGTGGAGCATTAACATGTAAGTGAGTGAAGGCCAAGTCCAGGAGTTCTAGCTGAGGGCATTCTCTGAATGCGTCGTTCTTGAGACCAAGGGGCTCATTGTAACTCAGGTTTAGGCTTTGCAAGTGAGACAGATTTCTGAGTTGTAGATTGCAGCAATCAGAAGCCTCAATGTTACTGTGGCTTAAGTCAAGTTTCTGCAGGTTTTCTAATTTTCCTAAGCAGCCAGTACCGAGGTGAAGATTGTGCGTGTTGCCTTTGATACAGAGGTGCGTAAGGGAGGGAAAGCTAGCAGCACTGATTTGACACAACTCGTCAAACTTATTTACATTGAGAACTAATTTCTTCAGTGAATTCATCCCTTTAATCCCAGGTGGTAACTCTGTCAAGTGGGTGTTTGTCAGGTCCAGTTCCTGGAGATGGGTGAAACATTGAAATGTGGCCACGGAGAGGTCAGAGAAACGATGTTTCTGCAGGTTCAGGCTCTCAACAGACATTTCACAAAGTCCCTCAAGCATGACTGAAGTCAGATCTTGGTTTTCAGTATCCTCAAATGTCCCCAGCCAGAGAGACTGAACAGTACAATTATGCAGACCGCCGAATATAACAGACAAGTTAACAGTCCCTCCGAAGTTCAAACTTTGGAAGCTCATTGACTTGAAAGCCCCAAGCTCAATGCCTTTAATGTCATTGCCATTGAGGTTGAGACTTAGGTTGGTAGCTGGTTTCAGAGAGTCCATGGCTTCTCTCGAAAGGTAGTGTATAGCATTATTGTGAAAATCCAAGACTTTTAGATTCCCTGTTGGGAAGTCTTTGGGAAACTTCACTGAGGAAATATAATTGCTTCCAAGATGCAGACTTTCTAAGTTTTTCAGATTATATGCTGGGATAAACTCAAGGCTGGATATTCCTGTTTGGATTAAGAACAAGTGCTTCAGTGACATGGGCCCATTCAGTGCTGTTTCTGCTATAAATATCAGGGGATTTCCAGTTAACACAAGTGTGCTTAACCGAGGATGGTTTTCGAAGGCATTTTCATGTATCCAGTTAATTTGGCACCTGGAAAGATAACAGTATGTAACAATCATTCATTAGAAAAAAAGAAAAATTACACTATGGCAGTGATATATTTTGTGCATAGTGAAACATATTATTCAGAATCAAACATTAAAAGTCTCTTATAATCTCACAGGTTGTGGAACTAGTTAAATAATAGTCTCCATTCTGAAGATTCTGCTCGAGAATTTATTCCAAATATCTTGCCCCATTGGATTGAACACTCAGAGTTGTTGGGGGGCTATAAGGAACAATAAATGGTGTCATGATCGATTGGATGGAGGCTATAATTAAAAATGTCATATATAGTGCCTGACAATATATGCTGGGAAATACATAAATGTGTAAAACTGTGCTATGTTGGGAAAGTTTCAATCTTCATTCAACTTTTTGGGGGAGAGTAGTTGGGCTGGAGATTGAATCCAGGGACTTTTACATACTAATCACTAAAACTCACTCTTCCTTTCTTGTACATGATGTATTAAAGTGATGGCTATGTTGTAGAACTACTGTATGCCAAATAAACTAAAAATATAGATTATACATACACCCTACACTGGTGCCTCTCTTATCTGATCACCAGAGTGGTACACGTCACCATGGGCATGTCACCAGGTGTCATAAACACGAAACATTGCTATGGAAGTGTGTGTCCTTGCAACTTGCAGAAGCTTAAATGGAAGGGCAGAAGTGGAAGACACCAGACATTAAGGACATGTGAGGCCCCTCTCCTCTTCACACCTTGAAGCCAAAATAAGCTGCATAGCCCTTTTGTTGTTACCTTTTTTCTAGCACTTCTGCCTATTAGGGCTCAAGTACTAGTTTAGCATTTGGAATCCTGATTTTGCTACTAAAACCAAACAGGACTCTTTTCCAATTTGTAAAAGGAAAAATAAAGTAGGTATTTTTCTCCTGGAACTTTTTCCTAAGCGTCATGACCTGTTAATAGTCCATTATGCTAAAACGGAGTATGGAATTTGATTCAGGATCAGATTTATTTTTAGTTTTGTTATAAATATTCGTTGGAACTTCTAAAATAGCTTTGCTGATACAGCTAGTTTGAGAACAATCAACTTCCCTCTCCATTGATTGGTGTTTATTTAAGTCACATTTCACTGGCACAAACTATTTCATGGGAAAGGGTAAAGGAACATGCAGAACGAGCAGATTGTTCCTGCATCCAAGAGATCTGGGAATCAATTTAAATCCAACGTGTGTGTGTGTGTGTGTGTATCTGTGCATTTTAACTTAGGTGAAAAATCCAGAGCCCATAGGAACTCAAACACATACCTGGTTAAATCCAAAAAGATTAGGTTGATAAGTCTGCTGAAGGTTGTGCTTTGAACTGCAGGCAAGAAATTAAAGCTGAATTCCAAAAATTCTGTCACATTTGGTAGAGTGTCAGGAATTTCACTGAGACCTAAATTTTCACAGTTATATATTTTGTTGGCTTCTTTCTGATGGGAGACACAATATAAATTAATACTGGCTGCAGTAACTGACTAGCAATATGAGATATGATTTACACTTTGAGCAGCAATTCCACTCTTAGTAATCTTGACCAAATATACACTTGAAAAAACACAAAACCACTTTGCACAATCTTCCTCGGGATAGTGTTTTTTGTAAGAGCAAAAGATTGACAATTACCATCGACCAAAATGTACTGTATTCACAACATGGAACCCTTAGAAATGACAAAAGGAATGAGGAAGGTCTGCACACACGGAGTGAAGCTCAGGAGGTAATGCAAGGTGCAAACAGCAAAGTGCACAACAGCACACGGAGTGTGTATAGTACAGCGTGTGTGCTACTTCTTGGTGTGCTTGGATTTTGTCTCCCCTCTTTATCATAATATATTTGCTATACATAAAAATATTCTCATAGTGGGGAATTGGTACATATACACTTCACACCTGATCATTTTTACTTCCCCCTCCCTCCCCTCCCTCCTCCTCCTGCTACCCCTCTTTCTCTTCTCCATTTCTGCATGGTCTATTTCCATTTTCATATCATCTAAATGAGACCAAGGTTAAAATAAAAATGACCTTTATGGTGAGGGAAGGGACAAGATATATGAGAACTGGGCTGGAAATAAAGACTTCTCTGAACATACTTGGGTTTATGGTTTTCCTTCTGGATGCCTGGAAATGCTTTATTTTAACTTAGGAAAATAGCAAACCCACCCTAAATGAGCATTACTGAAATAAGACCATCAGGTATGTACTTTTTGATGTGGTTAAAAAAAAAAAAACTGAATCAAACCAAGATTGTCAGCCTAGCCTCATGTTTACAAGTGATATGGCAGATTTAACTGAAACCACCACCACAAAGCACAAGGTAGCAGCCTGACAAATGCAGACCATGGGGTATTATATAAGACAAAGGACTGTTTTACCAGCCTAAGGGACAGCTTTTGTTAAAAGAGACAAAGATTTAAGAGCTCTTTAAGAGACAACCAACAGATAACAGACCACCACTCCGTTACTTTGATTCAAATAAAGCAGTTATGAAAAGATATCTGAAGGACTATTGGAGAACTCTGAGAACAAGACTAGGTGATACCAAGAAGTTATGATGTTGTCTCAGCACCCATAGAAAGCTCACACTTTCAAGCTTGACATGACAATTTAGTGATTTAGCCAGATCTTGTTTCAAATGAGAAACGTATAAAAAGGGCTGAAGAAATAGCTCAATGTGAAGGTCCTTGGTGGAATCCTTAGTGCTGTATGGGTGAGAGGTAGAGAAAGAAAAATAAATTTTGAGTTTTGTAATATTAATGACCTGGCAGTTACGTAAAAGAAATGTTCTTATTGTTTTGAGATGTATATTAGGGCATTTAGAGGTAAATGATATCTTTTGGGGATCTGCTTTAAAGTACTCCAGCAGAAAACAAGAGGACAAATAGAGAGGTGGAGATAGTAAACGAAGGCGAATGGTTGTTGAATGTTGAGTGATGTATACAAAAAGGATCTTCTTTTTTTTTTTTTTTAATTATCTTTATTGGTACATTAAATATACACATCATGATTGCACTCCATAATGGGGATTTGTACCAGTATAAGACACAACTTAATTCTCATTTTTTCCCATAGCCCCACCCAAAAAAGGATCTTCTTAATGAACTCTCTGGAATACATTTAATAATTTTTTGGCCCCAGAGTTTAGAAAACTAACAAGGTGGTGCAGATCCCTGGATTTAGAGGCTGCGCATATCAGATGCTGGGCCTCTGGCCACAGCTCATGCAGAGCAGTTGCCCACCCAGTGCCCAGCATAGCCAAGGACCCAGGAGTCTGACAGCTGCTCCTTATTAGGTGCCCCACCCGGAGCTGCGGCTCTTGGGTGAACTAGGTAAAATGGAAAGTGGTTGGTTAGAGGCCCAAAGAACACCAAGGTCGGAGTTATCTGGATGAAATGAAGGTACAATGGATTATCTCTCCTGAACAGGCTCCTCAGAAAGAAAGAAGTGATCTCCACGATGGAGGGCTATGAACGTGGGGACCCAGGCCACGGGCAGCTCTCGGTTCATCTGCTGCCAGAGGAGAGTCACTTTGACCTTGCAGTGCTGCTTTTCCCTGAGCATTTTGTAAAGGGCCTCACTGGACCCCTGTGAGACCGCCCCGCCTGAGAGAGGTCTACCCAGCAAGCTCGCAGCAGCAGCTTTCCTGAGCGCAGTCGCAAGCAGACCAGTGGAGAAGAAAACAGAACTGCAGCCAACTTCCGTTATGCCGAAGTGGGAGGCTGGTAGACGTCACCACTGTTACCGCTTCTCACCTTACTTCGATTTCTGCTGAGTGGGGCATTTCTCTGCAGCTTTAGTGCGTGAGCTTATCGACAGGATAGCACGGGTTTTCTTCAATATTGTAACAATATTGTAACTGTCACTGATGAAAATGTCATCTTTATATTTCCTTGTAATTCATTCCTCACTTTTATAGACCCAGAGTCCTCTAGGCACTGCCACAAATCCACCTAATATCCTTGAAATGCACACTTGGCATTTAAAACTCAGATTTAGCTGACTAGTGGGACACACTGCCAGGCCTGTCCCCAGTGTCCCTGAACTTGGACCACCCAGCGAAAATGTGCACACGTAGCTGCTGCCCCCACATTTGCCAAGGTGCCAGGTTGCCTAGAGAAGACAGTTTTCTTGGTCTCCATTGATGGAACTGATTTCACAAACGTGCTTGGAGAAAGAGTAAAGGGTAACTCTCTCTTCTTTACTTCTCCCTTAATTTGTGCTGCTCTATTCTGGCCTTACAGCAAAAAAGTCAAGGCTGGCAGTCCTTCCTTCTTCTGAAAATATAGGTCCCTGTGACACTTATATGATTACACCTCTCAGCCTCTTATGTGCTTGCATAAGCACACAAACTGTGTTAATGTGACTCTGAAAGCTGAGAGTCCAGAAGGATCTCTTCTGAGTCTGTGGCCTGAAGGAACTTCTTGAAAAAGGAAATGGAGGTAAATGAATAGGTCAGTTTCAGCTAGTGTGTTTCACTTTTTCAGCTAGTTTCAGAAAACTAATGGTTGACTCTACCAAGGAGTGTTCCCCAGAAGCCCTCCAGATGGGCTAGGGTGTAGCTCAGTGGTTCCGGCACCTGTCTTGCAAGTGCAAAGGCATGGGTTCGATCCCCGTTAACCACATACAGCAATGCTGGGTGTGGAGACTCAAGCTCACCAGCAATCAGTACTACATACCACAGTGCTGGACGTGATGGCTCACATCTGTAATCCCAACACTTGGGAGGCAGAGACAGGAGGATTGCTATCAGTTTGAGGGGAGCCTGGGCTACCTAGTGAGCTCAGGACCAGCCTGAACTACAAAGAAAGACCCTGTCTCAAAAAAGCCCTCTGGAGTCTGGGGTTAACATTAAATAATCTCAAGTTATGTGGAAATGGTAATGAATCCTCTGCCCTGGGTACCTAGGAGAAGTAGGCAATGACAAAAGATGTAATTAAGAGAATTTAAAAAGTAAATGCATTTCCCAGAATGTTTTGTGTGCAATGCATACATAGTCCTTCCTTGTAGTTTTTATAAATACTATTATACAATCAAAATTGCCATGGTGATGGGGCCATCAAAGCCACTTACATTCTCGAATTATGTAAGAACTACATGGTTTTTGTTTTATGTATTTTTTTTAAGGCTGGTCAACACATGGTGATTCATATCCTTTTTGGTGGGGAGTAAACTGTAGACCTCATGACTGCTCACCGCTAAACACCTCTCAATGTATATCTGCTAAACACAATGATAGACAGTCCAGTGCCATTGGCAAATTCCCAGCATCTAACCTTGATTTGATGTTCGCCAACCTAGGGTCTATAGTCAGTTTTGCCAATTGTTCCAAAATTACCCTTGACAGTATTTTTTGTTTCTCCCAATGTGGGATCACATGTTGCATTTCGTTCAAATATCTTGTTAGGCTCTTCTGATCTAAGACAATTCTTCAGTCTGTCAAGACACTGATATCTTTTGAAGAATATGAGCTTGTAATTTGCAGACTCTTTCTCATTTGGGAGCTTTATTTTTTTCTCCTATTTGATCTGGATTATACACTTTTTGTGTATTTACTGGTTTTTAGTACTGGGGGTCACCTGGTACATGCTAAAGAAGTACTCCACCACTGAGCTACACCCCTGGCCACAGGGTATAGGTTTTTGTTAGAGATACTACAGCAGGAAGGTTCTACTTTTCTCCTTGCCAAGAATCAGATGAAAACTTTTACAGGAAGGCTGTGGGGAGAAAGCAACCCTTCTCCACTGTTGGTGGGAAAGTAGACTGGTGCAACTACTGTGGAGATCACTGTGGAGATTCCTTAAAAATCTACAATTAGATGCCCCATGTGACCCTACTATTTCTCTGCTACATATATACACAAAAGAATTAAAAGCATCATACTACAGTGACATATATGCATTCATGTTTATAGCAGCCAGCTTATTATAACTAAATCTTGGAAACAGCCCAAATGCCTTATCAATTGGAGAATGGATAAAGAAAATGTGATTTTCTAAAAGAAATGTAAAATGGAGTATTACTCAGCAATAAAGAATGATAGAAACACTTAGACCTAAATGTATATGCCTTGACGCTATGTTCATAAGTGAAATAAATAGGACACAGTTGTATTAATACCATATCATTTCCCTAGTGTAAGAAACAAAGTGTAAATGAGGTCCAGAATGTATGACAGGTATTGTAAAACAGTAAGAAAACGTTCAAAGGGGAAGGGGAAGGGAGGGTGGGCAGGGGAAAGCAGAGAAGGGAAAGAAAATATTTGAAGGTAAAAAGGCAAAAATGGAAACAAAGCTTATATATATATGAGTGGGAGTTGTAGGAAGGGCAGGAGCATGGGAAAAATGAGAATCAAGATATATCATGTATAGGTACAAATTCTTAATGAGGAATATGAACATAATATATTTTTAAACTGTACCAATAAACTCAATTTTTTAAAAATTAAAATTTTAGTGAGTTCTGATAGCATAGCACAGGGCTGCAGAACCGGGGAGATAATGCTGTAGAGAAAAAAAAAAAAGAACAGGAAACAGAAAGGAAGACATTGTTGCTACCGAGCTTCCGTTTTCTCTGCAGGCAGAAATCTGCCACCTTGCACTTGCCCTGAGCTTGACACCAACACTGCCTGACTCCTGCCTTGTCTTTCTGAGTTCATATCTGCTCGGTGTCCAAAGATGACTCTGCAGGTCTCTGCTTCCACCATTGTCCTGCAGACAGGACCATTTGTGATGGGAGCTCCTGCAGTCTACCGAGCTGTGGTGAGGCCATGGGGTAGTCACAACAACCCGCGAGTCCAGGGGCACTTGCCCAGGACCCCCTGTGCACTGGCTCCTGGGCAGACACTGTCTCTCCAGCTGGGTCTTGGAGATGGGCCTTTCCCCCCCAACAGCAGAGCTCCCAGGTGCTGCATCTTTATTTGCAGTCCCTTCTCCCTCCAGGTATTCATCTGCATTTCTTCAGTCAAGATCTTATTTCCTTCTTTCTGTTGTGTGTTTAACTCCTTCTTATTCCATTGCATTTTCCCTTCTGTGCAAGTGTTGAAACACTTTCTAATTTGGAAACCCTTCAATTTCACCCTCATTGTTTATTCCCACCTTTGCAGATACCTCATTTGCACTGGACACACACATACCCAAAGAGGGCATCTAGGACAATGGATGCTAGCTCTGCTTTGATCACATCTCATCTAGAAGATAACAATTGGACTATCACACTGACTCCCAGAGCAAGGATTGCTCTTTGAAAACAAAACTAACATTGCAAGGAAAGCACGTCCTTCGGCCACTGCTGTCACTCTGACTCCTCCAGGCCAAGGGCATTTCATTTTCTGTTCGTTTTTCAAGTCAGCTTGCTTGGATTCAAGTCCCAGTTCTTAAAGCCAAGCTATGTCCTCTGAGCCCCATTTTCCCCAATTGGAGACTGGGATTAAAACACCTACTCTAAAAGCCTAATATGAGGATAACTAC